>JAMKCH010010410.1:0-28115 GCA_023653785.1 Ophioderma brevispina | reverse complement strand
CTACCTGTCCAAGGAATGGGTTGTCGGGGGCTAAACCACCGCCCCCCCCCCCATCGGGTTTCTAAGGAAATCCGATGAGAGTAGCTGGTTACCCTGGTAGAATGAAAAAGATCTACCTACAAGGGTGTCAGCTCTGGAGAGCTAATGGTGGCCATCCAGCATATGCTGCCTTGCATGGTGGGCGTGGTTGCCTAAAGGTTATGCCCACCACCAAAAACTGTGGATTGGCATCAGGAAGGGTATCTGGTCATATAGCACTATTGCTGAATGTGAGGTGAATCTGGCCACCCCCGTTTAGCGGGGACAAAAACGGATTTAAAACTGGTTTAACTAACTACCAGGGTCAGAATATATAGCGTGAATATGGTCTATACCTCGGAATTGTAGCAAGCTAACAGAGACTTGCCATTACAAACCATGTCATCTCATTACTTGGCCAGTGTCTAAACATGGATCATAACACTGTTTAAACTATTATTACTCGTGAATAAATTACATTTACAAAGTAAATTCTAATTACACTTTATTCATGAAAGATCACAATGGGTACATACACTGTGAAAAAGAATGCTGAAAATGACGGTGAAAATTCAAAATGAAAATACACACGACTTCTTTAAACAAAGGAAATCAACAGTAAAATTTCCTGCTTGAAAATTATCTAAAATATATTCTTCAGTATGTTCATCTCCTTTCAGTAGCGATTAAGAGATAATCACTTCAAAATCTCACTGAAAGAAATGTTTTTAACATTACAATCCTCAAGTAGGAAATATTCAGTGTTATTTCTTTTTTGTACATTTTGAGCTTCTTGAATTTTCATTGCGATTTTCATTGACAAATGTTCCGATTGATAGATTATCAATACCCTGTAACAGTGGCTCAAGTAGCTGACCACAGAAACAAAATGCTTATATCTGGGGGATTGGGGGTGGGGGAGGGGGTCCCAAGTTTTGCTTGGGTGTGGATATGCCTCAGTGTCTGGAAGTAAGACCCACATCTATACCAAATTTGATCAAATATGGATCCCATTTAGCTACGCCAAAAAAATAAGGAGTCAGTACGCAAATACAACTCTGTATGTTGAGTAAAATCCAGTCAGAGAGGTGTAAACCTTAATGCATTGTTGGACAAGATTTACTAAAATTTGAATTAAGATTTTAATCCACCTAAGAGAGTCACCCCCTCAATATTGTTTAGGGTTACCCTATACCAAAGATGCAAACTTTGAGTCAAATTTAAACTAATTTTTCCTCAAAATTTTAACTGTTTTAGGAAAATTTGAAAATTTTGGCTCCAGAATGGGAAAATTGGCCTCATTTATGAAAAAACAATTCGAAAATTAAATAAACATTAAACCATCGCTATACCAAAATTGCCACGAAAAAGGGGTCCGTAATATACCAGAAGGATGAAAATTAGACTCGTATAGAAAACAACTCTCCATATGGGCCATGTGGTGTTCTACCCCCACTCCCGATACCGATCAAGTGGACTTCCAACTTATGCAGTCACATTCCTAAACACAGCTGGGTGTATGGGCGCTCTCACGGGTAGCCACAATTTGTTCACCCACTTCAGGCTGCTCCAGTTGAATTCAGCAGCCTTGACGGAATAAAGTGCACGTGATACTGTACTTTATTCCGTCAAGGCTGCTGAATTCAACTGGGAGCAAATTCAATTCAAATTCAAATTTATTTCCATCAAAACACAAACAATTAAAAAATACATTAGATGGAGGAAGTACAAAGAAAGCAAACGCCTGTAAGACATTTTGTACCACCTTGGCTTTAAAACCAACAATTACATAAATACAAAATAGTTGCAGCAGACTGCAATGGGTGCGCAAATTGTGGCTACCCCACTCTCACTGTATTACTGCATCTGTATTTGCATGCACCTGGGTTTCTAAACCTCATAACTGTCATGAGGTGATATGTGGGAGGGGTGTGAATAGATCAAAAATGGTTTAATTACTCCCCTCACTGCAGACTGTGGGTGCAGTTGCCCAACTGATACCAAAGAATTTATGTTTTCATCAATTTTAAAGCTTTAAATAAATATTACTGACTACATTTCCTTAATGTTTCAAGAGAGTGCATTAGACCCTGTAATCTTCTCTTTATCTCAACAGTTTACTCATTTTCTCATACCAGTTTTAACTGGTAAAAGTGTATGTCAGTTTCATTTTGAAAACCTCTTATACTTGGGGATTCTTAAAGGGACTGCATTTGAGAATACAACCATATTTATTAAACTTGCAAATGATTGGTTGAGTGACTATCAATTACTACAGACATACACAGTGAATCCCTTTAACCTGGACTCCCAAGATCTTTTTCAGTCACAACTCTCGTTGAACTAATCTGTTAATCCCATTATTAGTTAATGTGGACAATTATGAAAATGATCTTTTATGGGAAATAATGCCACTAATTCACCCTGTATAAAAATTAGCTATTGGTGACATAATAACTTTATTTAACTATTTTCCATCCTGAGAAAGTGTAAAATATGTTTTTAATGTATATTACACAAGTTATTTCTAGTATAAACATTTTTCTATAGTAGGATATTTTTTGCCTTTTCCATTAAAATAGGAACAAGGCACATCATTCAATAAAAAAATTTGTACATCCATCATTTTGGCATTTATCACATGGTTAGATAAATTGTCCTACAATGTTGAACTAGAAAAGCAATCACAGAAATTGAAAGGAACTCCTGCCTATATATCCCACCCTTAGAATATGAGGCTGAGTATTTTTAGTGATAAACAACTTTTTTTTTAATGTTTTCTGCTTATTTCCAAACTCAAGTACATATCAAGAAAACAATGAAACAATGGCAACCTTTCCCCAAGTCAACCTGTGCATACAAATGTTGCAACTCCATATGTGATAGACTGGATTTAAACTATACACCATTTCCCTACCCCCATGCAGTGACGTCAACATGAGATTTGATGGTCGCACCAGCAAACCGTGCGCTGACTTAAAGCGACAGCATTTTTACATGCACGCACAAAGACGGCATATCTTGACGTGTGCGTAAAAGTTGTGTCAAAGTTATGACATCACTCCACGGAGGTAAAGAAATGGACTATAGTATCCTTTGTGTTACTAGTACAATGCTATTACAGATTTGTATATAAAAGCTAGGTTATGTTTACAGAGTGGTAGTCAAACACCCTTGAACCTGGTAATTTTTATTTAATCCAATGTTCCTCTATCCCAAATGACCCACCTTGCTCTTAGAGATCATCAGTATAGTGTTAATACCAAAGCAAAGGTTACTAGTTCAAATCCAGCTAAGAGCACACAAGTTTAACAATTACGTGGAAAGGTGAACATTGTTCCACCATTATGTAGATTTCAGATGTACTTATATATGTAATATCCTGTACTTATATACCTCTACTAACTTAAGCATCCTTCCAGTTTTTTGCTAATTATGATTATCATCTTGCTGGCAAAATGTACATGAAGGGTAAAACCACTCCACTTGAGGCATGGGACAGGTAGGAAAAATTTGAAGAGCATACAACTAATCCCGTCAGATTTCGATAGGAGGGTAGATGGTACCCTGGTGAAAATGAAAAAGAAGATCTACTCAAGGCGTAGCTCGGGAGAGCTACTGGCGGCCCATCCAGCAACATGCTGCCTTGCAAATGGTGGCGGTGGTTGCCAAAGGCTAGGCCCACCGCAAAAAACTGTGGATTTGACGTCGAAGGGCATCCCGTGTCAATTATCTTTTTGCTCCAATAAATCCTCACACAAGCAATATTGCGAGTGAGGTGAATCAGGCCACCCTCGTTAACGGGGGACAAAACCCGCGTATTTAAAACTTTGGTATAACTAAACATCAACTAAACTATACACAAAGAGCCCTAATTTGAACCCCTTTCACATATAATGTCTTTACCTACATTTTAGTTAAATAGATGGATTAATAGACCACAACCAAATACAGGGTATATTAAGATTAGATTTATGGTAAGTAGTAATCTTAAAGGGAAAAATAACAGCTAAGTTTTGGGTTTACAAGTGGTTTACATGTGCGATCAATCACATGAAATGGTCCCAACAGTGACATATACAATAACTTATTTATTAGATAATGGACAAGAAAATGTTAAAGGGCAATGATGGGCACATCCATGTCATCAATTATCTCACAGCCAGGGTGACATGTGGCCAATATGACGTCATGTTTCAGTTTGTCCCAATGAGGATTTCATCAATGTAGATAAAAATGAACATGGTGATTAACCTAGAGTATCTCATAGTTTGTATAATTTTAGTCCCGGCATGTATCTGCAGGGATTTATTAAAAAAAAGGAATTCGCCTCAATTACAATTATTGAAATGTACTTCAGATACAAAGATTTACCATAAGTAAGTAATAATTGAAACGTCCCAACTGCCCCAACATATTTTAGTCCTTGTTTAGGATTGCAAGTAAACAAACAGTGACAGGCTCTATTTATTTGATTGTTAGTTTAATGCATGTGGCATTGAAGGACACTAATATGAATGGCTCTGCTGAACGATTGTATTGTGTAATCAACTGATGAAAGCATTTCAGCCGACCCTTTTGTATGCTTTTGAAAAGTACAATAGGGTGATGTTTTGTGAGGACATATATAGTCCGCTAAAATTCTAACATTCCATCAGCCCACCTGGCTCTATTTGTTGGTAACATGGCCGCCCCATCAACCCAGTTATTAGATTAAAAATTTAGCGTGCTAATTGCCTTTTAATGTGGCCTATTATGGGACACTTGTCACTAGTAAACCCTGATGAAATTCAGCAGACTTTGCAGAATAAGTGCAGTATCAATGCACTTAATTCTGTCAAGGCTGCAGAATTCATCAGGATCACAAAAAACACCATACCTGTGTGCCTGCCCTGTAATACTCGTAGCCTACTGGATGTTTTTATGGAATGGTGAACTCTAGCCCAAATGTGGCGCTTCAAAAATTCTGGGGTACGACTGTCAAATTTAAGAATCTCTGTTCACCCCTTACCTTGTCTAATTATCGTGCCGAGACATGTTGAAGATTTGTAGTGAATCAATAATCCAGTCACTGGGTAACGTTAACTTGGACATAAAAAATGATCAACAAATTCAGTTACTACTGAAAATATTTACTTTGGCACATTTTGTCTGAGTCCCAGGCCCTCATTTTGAAGTTGGCAACATGGCAGACTAATACTGCACAACTGTGCGGTGGCAATGCATACGTTTTGATGTACTAAATGATTTAGGTTACTTGATTTATGCCTCACGTTCGCTTCGCAAAGTACGACCCCAATTTTTTAGGGTGTGTTGATTGTTTTGGCAAACGCTCTTCGCCGGACTAGTCTGGGCAATTAAAATCTGTTGTGAAATATATTTACCGGACAAACTTTCGTACTTTGACTTATTATATTTCTCTTCACTCTCAAATAATATTGAAATATCAATTTATTGAAAAAGGCCATGGTTGGATTCAAACCTGTGATCCGTGCATTATAATCGATGCTTCTTATTCCACTACACCAGCGAGGAAGGATGTGGGTGGTGATTGATTTTTATAATCCTACATAAGCTTTACGGAATAAACCGATAATACTATGTGATATGATAGATATACTATATAAATATAAATAAAGCGCCCGCATAAGTTGTCCGGTACATAGATTTCACAACCCGTAAATTTCGCCAGACTAGTCTGGCAAATAGTCACTACTCCCGATTGATTTTTTAGGGTTTCACACCTCTAAATTAACCAATCAACACCTACTATCCAGCCCTATGTTAAAATTAGTGACAGTGGCCACATACCTAAGATTTGACCACCTTAAAAAAGCTTGGATTTGCTGAAATGGCTGCCAATTTTCAGCTAGATATCATATGTTAGGGTTCATGCTTAAAGGACCAATAATTGGTGAAGAATGATCCATCTCTCTATTTTTCCGGTCGAATACATCTCCTTTCTGCAGGAAAAAAATCCGGTGCTTCCATTCAAATAGTCTGTGCTATAGTCGGGTGCCCAATTTCTCTCCGGGATGCCTGGTCCAACCCTTTAATTTTCCATCTTGGCACACTGACATATCAAGATCTTCCTGAAAAACCCATATTTAGAGGTGTCAGTCGCATGACATAGGCGAAAAATTTAGATGTTCTTGATGGGGCGTGGTTTGTACATGAAAGTATAGGCATTTTTAATTAGAGGGTGGTGAAACCTGTTTAGCTTCTCTGTGTGAGGGATGATCATTGGTCCCCAAAACATATTTCACTGCTCTACGAAGTATGGGAGGTACCAAGTTGTTCCGTTATTTTGAAAGAATATCTCCCTGGATACTGTCCAAAATCACAGGACCTAGAGCAACTTTTTAGAAACACTGTGGCTCAAAGTCTTGTGAGAGGGTCAGTTAATTAGAGATTTGCAAGAAACTGCAAAACTTTCCAATACAATCACCTTCACTACCCAAAAAGAGCTCCAGCCAATGGTATCCACATGGAGCAAGTTTGTCAATGTACTGGGTAATCTATTACCAACACCAACCCCCGATAATCTGGTAAAATTAGTACAAAATAATGATATCTATATTAAGAAATTGCATTCATTTGTAATATAGTCTACATAGTCTATAAGTATCTTGATCATCATTCGTCCCACTCTTCGTCATCATCAAAGTCGTCCTCCTCATCACTATCGGCATCGTCATCTGAAGTGAAAAAAAAAGAACAATATTTATATCGATGTCATGTATTATGTAAGCACCTGTTGTGGTCATACCTTAATTTAGAGTCCCATGGACCTTATTAGAGGTGCATTTTGTGATTTCAGCACCTTCTGTTTTATTCATTGTTCACCAGATATCCCTGAGAAAAGCTTATTCACAAAATGTGAGTTGATCCCAATCTTTGTGTTATGAGCAATTGCTTGTTTCCCACGGTCCCATTGGCCACTGTGCTGTAATTTGTCCGTTTACGTTTACGGACAGATAGAG
The DNA here is from genome assembly GCA_023653785.1 of Ophioderma brevispina. Taxonomy (NCBI): domain Eukaryota; kingdom Metazoa; phylum Echinodermata; class Ophiuroidea; order Amphilepidida; family Ophiodermatidae; genus Ophioderma; species Ophioderma brevispina. The sequence continues at coordinate 21,114 of JAMKCH010010410.1, read as the reverse complement.
CTGAATTTGCATGTAATAAGTACACATGGATTACTGAGGCTAATGGTTCAGGAGACATAAAAATCTCAACTTTTTTGAGGTAAGTCGGGGGACGAGGTTGTGGATCACGAAATGCCCCTTTAATCACTTGATCAACTGCTGCACCGGTATGCTCTCCCATCAAGCAGTGTCATGACAACAAGTGCAGAAATACCTATGGGCACAGCTCACATAGCACAAGTACGCAGGCATATTTTGATGCAAAAATGGTCCAAATGGAGTACAATTATAGCTTTTGCGTCATCAGAATATTCCTTATCCTATTGCTCTTTGAGCTTTGTTGCATGATAATATCCCTTGAGAGCACTGCTACAAAGCAATAACTATGATCACCTGTATTCTTAAACAGCTGTATTCGTAAACACAATTGGGTATTGCAATATTTTCAGATTAATACACTTGCGCTGTACTGCATTTTACTGAATGCATGCATGTCTGTCATTGTTGCTTGTCTCCTTTGCATTCAATGGGGTTTAATTATTTTAATGGGTGATGGCTGTCCTATCTTATTGCACCAAATAATAAAGAATATCATGAATTCTAAATCTGTTTAAAAAAGACAAAGGTATTATTTTCAGACCCAGCCATGTCTTAACCAGTAAACAGAGATGCCATCATGTTTGTAGGAAGAACAAGCCCATGATCTCATCTTCTACTTAAATAGATATTTAGAGATACAGTGGTGATTTCAACTATTTCTGTTTTTGTCTGATTCTAAAGATAGCCACAAAATACTGAAAATTCCAATGGTTCCTTTTTTTAGGGGGGGGGGAGTTTTAGGCCTTAGAAACCTACCTGATTGAATGGCATGTTGTCTCTTCTGTAGAGCATTTAGTAATGCCATACCTATGCCATCCATAGGTATAGGTGCATCAGCATCTTTTTCTTCACTAGGACTCACCTGAGGGCCAAGACAAAACAAGCAGTTAAAATAAGCTCTCTTAATTAGTTCTAACAACAATGCTAAAATGTCAAAGTTAAGGCGATCTGTTGAAATTTGAATTACTTCTTTCTGCAGGTAGACAAAGATGAATATCATATGTAAGATATACCGTTCTGATGCTATCCGCTATGAAATCCATGAATACCTTATATGTAAGATATACCGTTCTGATGCTATCCGCTATGAAATCGATGACACTACCTAATTCGAGCCTAACACCTATAAATGATATCATCACTCCTCTACCACCCTGGCTTGTTAGCTCAATTGACAAGAGCGGCGAGCTAGTAATACGGAGGTTGCCTGTTCGAGTCTGTCCAAGTGCACATGGGTTTTTTTTTCAACACCTGTGTGCGCTGGCCATCTCCAGGGAAAGATTTATAAATATTCAAGGAGATTTGTTGATATGCAAGTGGTTTGTTTTGTGTTCTCTATAATAAAGTAGAAGATCTTGGAAATGGTAAAAGGAATGTAGTCACTGGTCAGTGCTCTTTTATTAAAGTTTTTACTTAACTCAAAAAATACATCGGTCCTCGGACCGCTTGTGTTGCCTGCCGTTAGTGAATGATAGGCCTAACATGACCTTTGACCTTGACATGGACCTTTAACCTCATCAACAAATGAGGGATCCATGGTTGCACCTATGATTCAAGTTTGGTTCTAATTGAGCTTCAACTTTTCAAATGAGGTCAATTTTACATTTTCAGCCTATTTTACAACTTGACCTCACATGACCTTTGACCTTGGCATGTGACCTTTGACCTCACAACTGTTGGGGTCAATGTTTGCACTGATGACACAAGTTGGTTTAAATCCATCAAAGTATGAGGATATTACAGGCAAATGATTACCCTTAATCCTTTTTCACAACAGAAATCACAACAACAAAGCAACAACAGACATCTACAACAACAGACAACAACAATGGACAAAGTGATCCCTAGTGTCTTCCTGACTTAGAGCAGGCGACACAAAATGGTGGTAAAGATCAATTCTTATTTGACCTTTGATATGGCATCTTTTTTACCCGAGGGATCTTGAATCCAAGTTTCAAATAAATCAGTTACATACTTTTGCTATAGGCAAACTTATCCATTAGCATTCCAAAAGGCAGTATTTTAATGTTGTGAACTTCAGCCTGTTATGCTGTCCACACAATCTTTTTATATCAGATGGGTCCATATACTTTGCAAATAAGCAACCAAAAATCTAACCACAACCTAAGTTTTATTAACACATGCATGCTTATTCCAATACCAAAACCTGATTTTTTTTTGCTGGTCTCCAGAGAGGCCAGCTTAGAGATCAGATTGGAAAATGACCTTTGACACGTAGCTGCGAAAATATTTTTTTTTTACAATTAACAGCATCAAAGTAGTCACTGAAAATTCATTTAACCAACAAATTGATTTGAATCAGTTTTATTGTACTTTCATTACATAGTTATGGGTTGAAACTGTTATTTATTACATTAATAGCGTTTTCCTATTTTTTTTTAAAAAAAAAAATTGTAAAATTATTAATTCATAATTTATTATTCATACTTAGTAGGAATGAGCCAGACCATATCAAGTGTAGTCTTGCTCCCATTTTGTTTCGAATCGTGTATTTTGCTGTACGCATTCACGGAGCAGAGAGTCTAGAAAAACTGGATCTCGCCCAACCTATCGATGACCACACGCCTTTATGATCTATGATCTCTCTCTTTCCGTGACCGATGTGGTGAATTGCTTTAACCCTGTGGACTTCTTTGATTTTGTGTCCTTTATCAGTAAAAACTAATATTTTGCATATGAAAAACATGCACTGAATAGCATTGTGGAAGTACGTAGAGCAACATTCATGTTGCTTCACTATTTATAGGGCTAATTTCTGTAGCCACATTGACGAACACTTGCTGCTGCAAGGAACGGGCATGGCAGACGTACAATTTGTGTATAGTAGCTATTTTGCAAAGACATTTCCTTCACTTGTGTTTTCTTTTGTCTACATCACCTTCCCCACCCCCCCCCCCTTTCCTGCCGCATAATATGCTACAAAGTTCTTCCAATCTCATACCAAAGCAACCTGCACGGGAGGCCAGCAATAGTTTTTTTTTGCCAAATACCTTGTTATAATTTTATTTCAGCAAACACCATGTAACCTTCAGATTGGTCTCTAAGATTATTTGTTCAGGTGTCCAACACTCAGTCCTTAGTCTGTCCTATCTGCTACAAAATGAAATCGTGAAGATTGTGCTGCCCATTCCCCGCCTTTATTTATCCATAAATTAGTAAATTTCTTATTCAATGGTCCTGTTCAGATGCAATCTAAAATACAAAATCACAGAGTGCAGCATTGCCCACACACCACCATATACTTCTGCCTCCCAATTGCTTAGGGATTACATATATCCAGCCGCATACTGTATAGAAATTATATCTTCCTAGTCCCACACTTCTACAAGAACCTTTAACACAACTGTAGTAGAACAAGAAGTCTCTAGACTTGAGTGAAATAGCTGTATGATTCACTGCACAGTGCATTTTACCAATTGCTGACTACAAAATAATCCGCCATCTTGCTAAAATCCAAACACCTATAAAGGGGTAGTTTGAAATATCTTAAATTATTTCCAGTAAAAGAACAACCATCAGATCGGCAAAATTTGCAGCGTATCCACGATACATTTTTCTATTGCATTCCAACTCTGTACTATTCACTGTATCAATACACAGATTCAGTACAATACGGTAAAAGAAACATGTCTTATTATTCAAGGAAAAACCCATGTTTTGGATCTATTCTGATCTTTTAAAAATCCCACCAGTTTTCCAAGTATGCGCAGAAACTGCCGCGCAAAAAAATTTGATTAAAAATCCTTTGAAAAGACAGATTTTTGATAGGGTTTGAAATCATTACTACAGGAATTCCAGTGTGTTTTCATCACATTTCTGCCATCTTTTACGGAAAGAATTGTGGGTAATCAGCCCCAGACGGTAGTTGACGTGATTGACAACGCTGGCAATTTTTATCAATTGCTCTGTTGCGATGACGTCAAACTCGTCATAGGTCAAACGATGTACATGCACTGTATGAAATATATTTGTTCCCTATGGGTTAAATGCCCGGTCCTTTGTTATGTGATTTTTCACTGCTGTTCCCTCAAAAACTCATGTCCAATAGTGTACTTACAGGTTTACGTCTATTCCGGCTGTATCTGATTCAATAATGCCCCTCTAGCATCCCCTGGTCTGGCTGGTCTCTCTTCATTGGGTTCAACTGTTTTCAACTTCATTCCTTTTTGTATTTGGCTTAATAAATCTGCACGCCCTCCTCCTCCTCCTCCGCCGCTGCCACCGCCTCCTCCTGATCCAAAGCCACCTGACATAGGTGGTGGAGGTGGTGGTGCTGGTGCTGAAAAGTTACCTGGAGGGGGTGGAGGTGGAGGGGGTGGTGGTCCGCCACCCCCACCCATGCTAGGAGGAGGTGGTGGAGGTGCTACAGCCATCGGTCTTGAGGGTGCAGCGGGAGGTGGAGGAGGTAGTCCTCGTGATGGAGGTGGTGGAGGGGCTGCACTACGGCTGGATGGTGGTGGTGGCGGTGCTGGACCACGAGATGGCGGGGGTGGAGGTGGAGCAGCTGCTCGACTTGCATGGGCTGGAGGTGGAGGAGGAGGAGCAGATCCTCTTGCTGGTGGAGGGGGTGGAGGTGGAGCTCCACCCCGACTTGGTGGAGGTGGTGGTGGCAGACCTACAAAAAAAAACAAACAGAATTTTGTTACATTAATAGTTTATAAACCTCATTGTACTCGCAGATACTTTTTATTCACTACCAAGCTCACTGGTGTGCCTGGGAGAGTAATGCAGTTGGGTAACCATCATAGTTACAGAGCTTCTGAAAGTGACCCATAACAGAGATGGATTAATAAAAGGCTAGAGGTTGTCCGGCCCTCAAGATTCAGCGAGCTCACTGGCGGACGCTTAAATGTTACCACTCAAGCCCATCACACGTAAATCTTACAGCATGGAAAAATGTACTTTCTCATTTATTTTGCCAGGCAACCCTCGGTTATAAAATGATCCTTATACATCCAAGAACATCGTCAGGCATGTGGTTTGTGCAGAAAGTTTATCGTCGCAAAGATCGGGCACTATATTTTTTGCAGATTTTCAAAATGGTTTCCAAAATAGCATGGGCTATATATTTATGGCAAGTATGACATTTTTTAACACAGCAGTAGTGCGCAGTTTTGATTTTTTTATCAATAAGGAACATTGACCTCAGTAGGTGCGAAAACAGCGTCCGCTCACTCACTTGTTTGTATTTTTGGTAATCAGCAAAAATAAACATGTTTCTGCCCATTCTAAAGAATTAACTGGGAAAGTGTGGAGGCCTTGACCCAAAATGAGACCTGATGCAGATGAAGTGGTAAACAAATACTGACTGCTATTGAAAGAAATGGTAAAAACTATTACCCCAAGTTGAACTCGTGACTGTGGGATACTCTTTGCTTGATACCAAAGGCTGTGGGAGTTTAGTCACCCACAGTCAACAAGGGAGGGTGTACACAATTCCTGAATAAAGTGCAGCCATTTTGTTTTGATATCATGTATGAACATAGGCTTGAGTGATTAAATCTGTAGACAGCCTGTGAAGGACCTCTGAAATTTGATTCCAGGTGCTTCAAATGGTGCCTTAGGAGAGTGGGATCTAGACAAAGATTACACAGGGGTCAAATTTTTAAATTGATCCAATCATGTTATAAAGTATATCGCTCTATTTGTTTATCCATAAGGATTCCCAAAAGGTATAATTTGCACTATCTACAGCAAAACAGCAAATATCAATTAAAAAAGGTCAATTTCAGTTGTACAGGGGTGAGATTCTTTAAGTTGCTCTGATTTCGATAAAAAAGTGGGATACATTATTAAGGAACTTATATGATTAAAATAATAGTTTTTACTGTCTGATTGCTTACTTACCAAAGCAGGGGCAAAAAAGGCCAAGCCCCATTGTTTTGCAATGAGCTTGACCTTTTTGGCCTCACTTTCGTAACTATTAACAATACTATACATTTAGATAGTACAAACCAAGGGGGTGAAACCCATTCAAAACCAGTCGTCCGTGCTGGGCGCTGACATTTTGAATATTGCACGGAATAATTATTAGTTTGGGTGCTTGTATACACACATAATGTCATTCGATACAATAATCCGCCAAAATATCAGTTGGGGGGTTGGGGGGTTGTTAGGGTGGGTGGGGGGGTTGGGTGCTATTGGGTGGTTAAATTTTGTCCTAACCCCTGGCCCCACAACGAATGAAAATGACACATCAGTCCGTCTTGATTATAATAAACGCCGCAGGAAGACATCTTTTCACCTAGGCTCGCATTGCATTATGAAGAAAAAAGAGTAATCTGAGCACAATGATCCAGGTCACTGATTATTACCCTGGCCACCTCTAACACATGCATTAATTTGTATCACTTCACTACCGATTAGTGTATCATATGCAAAGCGGCACCACAGTATGTGGAAGAGCGGAGGCAGCCATTGCTTTCTATTGTTGGTACTCCTATGTTTTCTTTGTGGTCGGCAAAGCATGCGAGACGGTGTATTTCTAAGATTACGTAACGTTTTGCCTCTCTATCTATATAGCAACCTCTTTGGTACAAACTATACTTTTTATGGCTAGACAAATAACATGTTATATTTTTCAATGTGATTGATCAATTTAAAAATTTGCCCCTTGTTTTGATAATATTTGGATATCTTCCAGGCTTAGCTGCCATCGTCTGACCCAATCTTTAAATTCTTTTTAATCAATAGTTCCTCGGTTCTGTGTGGTATGATGTCATAGTTGAAATACTAAGAACAATGACCTTTGGAACGAGGTTTAGTTTCATTTCCTCTTTCTTGAATGCCACACTTCACATTTAGATATTGGTACTGAAACTACCACTGCTTAAAAAACAGACTTACACCACCATAATCTATTCCATAATAAAACTGCACTTTTTGGGTTAAATTTAAAAAAAATACAAAACAAGATAACAATTGTTTAACTGCAATAAATAATAATTTTTAACTTGACCAAATTGGGAATGTAAGATACATTTCAATATTTGGTCAATGTTTAGGAAAAAAAGAGACAAAAATACTTATTATGTTTTCTTACACTGACAGTCATTAAATTCCCAGACTTGAAACAAGTCTAATTATTCACTGCTTTACATAAAGACTGCATTGTACTTACTTATATGATTTTGTCTTTATGCTAGATATAGTCAAAGAGAATAGAAGACATGTTTGCCAAATATCAGCATGCTTATGCTTTAACTGCTTGACCGCAGATGACATAATATTGTGCCCTGCAGAACACACCACTGTGTATGGAGGGCATAATATGAAGATGGCAATGGATATGGTTTAGGTTTGATTGACCTTTGACCCTACAGAATGGAAGAACAGAGGAATACTTGAGTTTTCCTCTGAATATGGACCCAGGGTAAAGAATAAATAAGTTAAAGATGTTGGTAATTGTCTAGGAAACTATACCTGTGAACGGGAATGCTCAAAAACTCGTATTTATCATAAAATAAGTGATTTTGTAATTAAAATTGGGATTTCAGATTGCACTTAACGGCAGAGCTGGAAATGCTAAGTTTATGTCCGTCCATGATTTGCCAGAACCAATAAAACTACTGAACTAATGGATGAGCGTAGACGGATGAGCGTACATGGCGTTATTTCCCGGCTATTTCATTGAAAGGCCGTTTCCAACAGCCATTGAATTATTATCGGAGAGCACCGATATTATTATTCTAATTAAAATTCCATTCTTTGCACAAATAGATATTTTTGAGCTTAACCATTCACAGGTATAGTTTTACTATCCAGTTACCAATGCAACTGTGTAAAAATCTCAAAATTTGTGGAAAATTGGGGCGCTCTTCAAAACAATGTGCTATTATTGCTTTAAATACATACTGAACAGCGTTTCATCTGGCAAAGCAGAATAGTATTTTTAAATATTCTTCTGGGTTTAGTAGCATTAGATTAAGAATTGTGGGATTGGAAGATTGGAAATGGTTGGGTCCAAACTGATTCAATCTTTGTAATATAAAGTATAGAAAAGTATTTTCAGGGCAGTAAACCTCTCTTATTACTGTTTTTTGTTTTAAATTTCAAAGGACTAACCCCTGCTTATTTGCGTGTGTGGTCCCATCCTCTCAACATCCTTCTTGACAGCATCAATGCCACCGTGACTGTCGATGAAATCTTTAATGAAGGCCGCTGTGTTCTGATCTCTCAGTTGATCCTCTGACACGCCGATTGTCTGGAACCAATCTTTGACTTGAGGATCCATTTCATCAACCTAATAGAAAATGGGTGTAACAAAAAATTGGTTCACACAATTTACTGTATTTTGTAAAGAGTTTATTCCACAGAGTAGACATTGTACAGGGTATCAACCATTACATAGACTTGCATGACAAATTATTGTGAACCTGTGTTTAGTGTATGTTGTGTGTGTGTGTGTGTGTGTGTGAGGGTGTGCTTACCTACACCTTAATTGCGGGACCGGTGATCATACACACACCAATTATTGTGGTACCGTCCACTTTTTATTGTGGGTACCTGCACCAGGTACCACAATAAAAGTTGCACTTCCTTAACTTCAAAATGCGGTTTATATTCATTCTTAGCTGTTTTCAACAAAATATTCCCGGTCCCACAATTAAGGTGTGTTTTCGGTCTCTTTGTGTTTTGACTATCCAAAACACAACACACACTTTTGTCAAGCCCTGCCAAAGCAGCTCTTTTTCATTACAGCGCCCTCTCACAATGGCTCCTACAATTATGGTTCTGCTCTATCTATTAAGTCATTGCAATTTTACAAGCCATCTTTCACATAAATATGATTTCATTTGAGTGGGATCATTTAACACTTATCTACCGGGGTGGGAGGGGGTACCTAGAATTACGTCAGAGTAACGTTATAAAGGTTGCATGTCAGCAAAACTGTCAATTTCCATAGCACACAGTGTAGAATAGTTGAATTTTTTTTTTCATCAAGAAGGAAAAAAGTTACGAATGTCCGAATTTGTCAAACGCGGTCTTATTCGCTGCAAATGTAAGGGCTGTGTAATAATACAAAAAAAAAAAATAAGAACATTAATTACACAGAAGTCAGAACATGTGCTCGTCATCTATTAAATAATCCTCTGTGTGATCAGCACTCTATTTCATCAAATACACCTACTTACAACGCACCTAATAACACAGATTCCTATACACACACCAATATAGGGACCGGTACCTAAATCAATGTGTGCGTGCGCGCATATGTGTGTTCTTTAGTCTAACAAGTGAACAGGCTGAGTAAAAACAGGGATAAGCATAGAACTAACACAGTGCTATCTAAAAACGTACATACACAACATTTATTTTTTTTTTCAATGCGGTACCACAATCAAGGTACCACAATTGTTGATGTAAAACTGGTTCACTACCGGTACCCAAATTAATGTGTAGGTGAGTATGTGTGTGTGTGTGTGTGTGTGATGTGTGTGCATGTGTGTGTGTGTGTGGTGCATGTACCTTGTGTGTGAAGTCAGGACCACATGCAGATTTATTTTGGAGGGTGCGGGCTTAAAAGTGGAAATTTTTGGGGAACAAATCGGCATTTGCACAGATTTTTCATAAAAGTGGACCCAACCTCTTTAAAAAACGTGTATGGGCCTGTTTATAGTTTACAAATTTGGTGTTCATACCAAATTTAGAGATTCCATGCTAATTACCTGTTTTTCAGCATTATTTTTATTTACAGATACTTTTACCATTCTTAACATACCTGGAGGTATTCTAGCATTGAGTGCTAAGATATTGTCATCATTAGTATGGTTTGTTTTGGGGTTCCCAGAAGAAATACAGAATTAACATGATCAGTGTTTACACATAGGGCTGTCCACTTCTTTTTATCAAGGTTTCAATTGGTGGGGTGTTATAGTGCTGTCCACTTTTTATCAATAAATGTTTCAATGGCAGACGTATACCAGCTGTACCACCACTACTTGAGAGTGGACCAATGAGTTGCAATAGACCTATTAAAGGTCAATAACCAACCTCGTCCCACCACTTAACCCCATCAAAATGAGATTTTGGTATCAGAAGAAATTTCAATTTTTTCAATTACCCCAGTGAAGTTTAAAACTCAAGAAATATTTGCTTTCAATGATATGAACAACAATGTCCCTAAATGTGGTCAACCAAACTAGCGCACAGTCCTAGGGCCATTTTGGTACATACTTGTGCTTCTACTATCCAAACAGCCAGATTGATTTAACTCAAAGTTTGTATTTTGGTGATCTGGCATCAATATGAGGAGAAAAACTACATTAAAATAAGACCATGATCAGGTCACCCACCTTTGAGGGCTTGAAATCTTGATGTAATTTAGCATTGGGACTGCTTGCTACTCAATGGTTCATACTAGATTTCTACTGGACAGCCACATCCATTAATCACATTGTTTTCTTGCTTGGCTGTTGAAGGTGCAGGATGTGAACTCATCCATACACACATCTTTTGGAAACCTAATAGCTGTACAGGAAATCCTTCTGGGTACTAAATTGTTACAAAAGAATTTTAACTATTTCCCCCTTTCCTACAAAGTGGCTAAGAAAGATCACCTATGTCCAATTTAGGAAGTTCCTGTCCATCTGAGGGGGAAGACATTTAATTCCCACTGTGCATACTCATCTGTATTATCAATAAACCCACCCACCTGAATGTGGTGTAATAAAAAGAACTCATGTCTGGAAACTTACAGAGCCACCAACTTCAAAATGTACTTCTCAGTACTTAAGAGACCCAAAATCAGTTTTATGAATCCAAACCAGTAAGTCTTACCACTACTATAACAGCAAATTTTAAATCATCTGGTGCTTAACTTGAACATTTGGGAGAATAAAATTTAACTCCATCTAGTGGTATTGTCTTTGAAGTACTGTGTTTTTGCAGTTTTTTCCTTAATGCCACTTTTGATCCAATTATGTTATCTATCACAAAGGATCTTTCATATGCCAACCATTCAACTAAACAATGGACAGAATGCTTAGCAAGCAAAGATGCTACCTCGGCAAAACCCAAGAATGCTTTGGTGGTTCATACACCAAAAACTATTTTTGATGAAAAATGCACAATTTTAAAAAAAACCAAACAATGGCTATTATATGAACTGATATCAAGCAGAGTTTTAGTCTACTAATATTTTTGAGTTTGAAGTTCAAATTATTTTTAATTATTGGTCCAGTCAAATTCTGTATTTTTTATATTAAGTTGGTAGCTCTAGTGACAAATAATGCCATAAAAACAACATTCCCATATGGCTGTTACAACGCTGACTCTTAACGCTTTTCTATCTATACAGTGTCTCTGCTCACACATGCACAACACACCATTGACATATTTGTGTTTATATATTATAACGAGTTATTGAATGGCAGTTTCTGCAAAAGAATCATGACCAGCTTGGAACTTAACTGCCACATACAGCAAGTGCTCAGCATATGACATCGCGTACATGCTCGTAGCTTGTTTAGATGCTGTGCAAACGTGCCCACACATTGCTGATCTGTTGCTTCATGCATGCCAAGAGCTCCACACTGGCCACAATTTGTTTGCTGGAACTGTAGACTAGTTAATGTTAAAAGGGTCTAGAAGTACTAATTGGGTTTGTCAAGTTGAAAAAGCATGCAATGATTGGCTGTATAAAATACCAAAATCACACTGGGAGGTTATCAACCTGCTACATATAAAACATCAATAGGTAATTCAAACAGTGTGCGAGGTCTGATTGGTGTAATTGTGTTCAAGTGAATCTCCAATTGTAAAGTGTATTGTTTTGTGCATGTGTGTGCGCGTATTTTTTAAATAGATGTTGTGAATCAGCTTGGTCTGTGTTTTGGGTGCTGACAGGGCTGCGCAACTTTCAAAATCTGACTGGCGTGGGACATAATGTGGCTGGATTCTCATTTTACTTGGCAGTACGCAACTCTAAATGGCTATTCCCTCCCAAAAATTGTACCTAAGTAACACATTTTTGTGGGATAGTTTAATAATTCCTGGTCAATAGGTCTTTTATTTTAAATGTCAATTTGCATAGACATGGAGCAAATACGTATGAGAGCTGGCTGCTCTGGTACATGTATGTGTTGTGTACATGCACACGATGTACAATTTAATAACATATTCAAGGGGCTAACCTATTGGTTAGTAACGATAAAAATTGGGGCTAAACAGTTTTGCACTTAATTGCATTTTCTCTGGGAAAACAAGTAAGATGGCAAAATGGAATATGATTACATCACTGATAATAATCTAATGACAGGCCCTTATTGAATGTTAGCCCATAAGGGTTAGGACTAGATCATGCACCAGATGGGTTAATGTACATTCACTGGGAAAAATGGCATTTTGTATACTCTGGAGGCTGGAATTGGAAAATGGTGTCTGGCCCTGTTATTTCATCTCTGTAGTGATACTACTGGGCTCACATTGCAATTATGGTGACTTCAACAACTATTATGGACACCAAACTGGAATTAGTATAAATGCCTTCCCATATTGGGGGGATTGAATTCATCTGGCAAGCCATTGCAAATCAGGGTCAAATGCATGGTTTGTCATAATGCAGGTGTTAAACACTCATGCACAGAGCATCCATGACCTATTGGTATCCACTGAATTGCACCCCCCCTGGGGAGGCCATGTACTTAGTTCCAAGCTGTGTCTTTGATAGAGGGTTGGTGTAATTCAGCTGGAATACTTATACACGGTTTTAGAGACCATATTCAGCTGCATTGATTTTTTGTCACAAAGGGTGCCAAAAGACCACACTGCTTAAGGTTTCTCACTTTACTCTTGGTAAAACCAACTTGATTTGGTTCCAAATTCTGCAGCTATCATTTGCTTTAGGTTTTTTGCCTTTGATTTTTTCAGCTCATACCAATGACATGTGAACACTGATCATGAATTTGTACGCAGTTTATGCTTGTTAAAACTGACAATAGATGGCTCAATGGTAGCTAGGAATCCCCACTGATCAGTCTCTATTTACATTCTAACTGGCTTGGTTTAATCCCTCATTCAAAAATACCTGTCGCGGTTCTTCGAACCGCTGAATCCCCCTGGCGGGAGCGGTTACAAATTTTTAAATAATCAGCTGCAAATCCCCCCTTAAACCCAAAATCCCCTTAAACCCCACCCCCCTTAAACCTGGGCAACCCCCCTTAAAAAACTCGTGCAACCCACCTAAACCACAACAAGCCCCTCTTAAGCCCAGACAACCCCCCTTAACACCCTGACAACCCTTGAAAAACCCGACAACCCCTAAACCCCAACAATCCCCCTTAAGCCCCAGAACAACCCCCTTAAACCCCGTACAACCCATGTGCAACGTCCGCCACATGCCCATACGCACATGCGCGCATACTTGCATGCGCGTGCATGGTGTGGCACGTCTGCGCTTGTATACGCGTATTATGTTCCACAAAACCCCCTTAAACCCAAAAACCCCCCTTAAACCCAAAATCCCCTTAAACCCAACAACCCCCCCTTAAACCTGGACAACCCCCCTTAACACTTGTGCAACCCCCTTAAACCACAACAAGCCCCCTTAAGCCCAACAACCCCCCTGAACCCGGGACAACCCCCTTTAAACCCAGACAACCCACCTTAAACCCCACAATCCCCCCTTAAACCAACAACCCCCTTAAAGCCTGGACAACCCCCTTAAACCCTGACACCCACCCTAACCCCCAAAATCCCCTTAAAGGTCCATACCAACCCCCCTTAACCCGGACAACCCCCTTTCACCCAGACACCCTTAAACCCCAACATCCCCCTTAAACCCAACACCCCCTTAAAGCTGGACAACCCCCTTAAAACCCGGAACACCCCCTTTAAACCTGGACAAACCCCCTTAAACTCGTGCAACCCAACTTAAACCACAACAAGCCCCCTTAAGCCCAACAACCCCCCCCTTAAACAAGGACAAACCACCCTTAAAACCCGGACAATCCACCTTAAACCCAACAATCCCCCTTAAGTTAAACAACCACCTTAAAAACCCCGACAAAACCCCCTTAAACCCTACCAACCCCACCTTAAACCCCAACCAATCCCCCTTACCCCACAACCCCCCTTAAAGCTGGCCAACGCCCCCTTAAACCCAGCCAAACCCCCCTAAAACATGGACCCCCCCCATTAAACTCGTGCACCCCACCTCAAACCACACACCAACCCCCTTAAGCCCAGACAACCCCCCTTAAACCCCAACAATCCCTCTAAACCCCAACCACCCCCTTAACTGGACAACCCCCCTTAAACTCGGACAACCCCCCTTACACCCGGACAACCCCTTTGCACCCAGACAACCCCCTTAAACCCCAACAATACCCCCTTACCCCAACAACCCCCTTACAGCTGGACCCCCCTTAACCCGGACAACCCCCCTTAACCCGGACAACCCCCTTAAACCCGGACAACCCCCTTAAAAAAAAACCCGGACCACCCCCCTTAAAACCCGGACCCACCCCCTTTAAACCCAGACAACCCACCTAACCCCAACAAATCCCCCTTAACCCAACAACCCCCTTAAACATGATACAAACCCCCCTTAAACTGGTGCAACCCACCTTAAACCACAACAGCCCCCTTAACCCAGACAAAACCCCCCCTTAAAAACCCCCAAAAATCCCTCTCTTAAAAACCCAACAACCCCTTAAAGCTGAGCAAACCCCCCTTAAACACCCCGGACAAACCCCCTTAAACCCGGACAACCCCTTTTAAACCCGGACAACCCCACCTTAAACCTAATCAGAGCGAGAGTACATGATTCCCCCCCCAGACCCTCCATCAAGTTTCATCAAATCGGACTTATTGATCTTCAGATATTTTGTTCCCAGCGTTTTTGGGTAAAACTACCCCAAATTAACATCATTAAGTATGCAAATTAGGTACCTAATAGCATATCCACGCCCATAATCTAATCAGATGGATGCATGGCAGTCCGTATCCCCACCCACAGTTACAATACCATAACCCTTATGGGTCTCATGTTATCCGCGTTCACAAGATTGTGGGTAAAAATACCCCAAATCACCTCATTAATTTATGCAAATTAGGTACCTCATAGCATATCCACGCCCATAATCTAATCAATGAGGGCATGGCAGGTCCGATCCACCCACCAAGTTTACATCACCATAACCTTATGGGTCTCATGTTTTCCTGATCTGCTTTCACAATATGTGTTGGACGCCGCCGGACGCAGACCACCAACGCTGACTGATAGCATCATCCCCTTCTGCTTTGGGGCAAGCCAGGGATCAAACAGTGAAACTTACACATTCATTCAGGATTTCTGCCTTTTTTAAACATTGGTGTAACAAATCAAAATAACATTCACAATTTTCACAAAACATTCCCGAGTTTGCAAATGGCCCCTACAATGACAATTTGTGCGAGACATACTTGATTCTAGACTAAAAAATGATGCAAATATGATTTAATGCCTTAGTACCGAGAACTAACCCATACTGCCCAGATTGTTGGTGCATGCAATCGTAAGTTTTCCTACTAAATCAACAGAATGTTGTGAAAAATCAACTAGTTTGAAAGATGTAAACAAATTTCAAGACCACTTTTAAGTTAAAGATGAGGAGCCAACCAAAGGCACAGGTTTTGTTCCTGGACGTGGCAGAGTGAGCTGATCTCTGGTAGTCCCAATGACAAGTTACCGTTTTCCCAATCAAAAGCAAAGGCAATATCCCACAAAAAGCGTACTGACAGGTCAAAATGGGTTTCAAAAATATTTTGTGTGGCTCAAAATGCCAAATAACCTTTCTTTCAAACATTTTCATCATGATTTTTGAGGGAGGGATTGGAGACCAACTTTGGCTTAAATTTGGCATTTTGCCCCGGTTAGCAGGATTTTGATGGAGGCCGTTTCACCGGGATGACTTTGGAATTTTGCTCCTCCTGACCTCAAGTGCCTTGGTATTGCCAACTGGCATATCCAAACAACGACTTCGGGGGCGCAAGGAAAAGGAGGACGTGGAGGATTTCCACAATGATTTTTTCTCTCCCCCCCAGTTTGACAAAAACGGCAAGGATTGGCAAAATCACCAAATTTTGGAATGTCCCCCCTCCCCCTGAAAAAATAACTACCCCAAAAAAAGCAGTCTGGCACCACCAATATGAACTTATTCTCCGTACAGATTGAAATGGACTTAAGGTCACTGGCTCGGCAAGCCTTTACCTATCCTGGTCATTTAAGTTGTAGCCTTTCAGGATGCTCAATCAAAATCAAGTCAACCATATGTTGGATGGGATGGCTATGTCACGTGAGGTCTGCTAAATGACCTTGGGCATTAACCATTATGATAATATAATTAGAGAAATTAAATCAGGCCATTCAGCCCGACAGAGTTCCTAACCAGTGGAAAGGGATGAGGTTGACTATGGTACACATTTCTCATGTTTTATTATTTAAGTTTTGGTTTAAAAATACAGTTCAGCAAAAAATTAAGCGCTATACATTTAACTTTAGCTTTGAAATACCTGCTGCTGAATTTGAATTTTAAATTTTCCTACTTTTTAAGTCTGACACAAAAATGGGACATGATCACTACAATATAATTCATCCTAGATGAAAAACAGCTAAGACCGGTTATGGCTGGTCTCAAAATACAGAACCAACTCGTTCAACTGGATTGCACTTTATATCACAAAATTGAATATTTTTTTCCACCTTGAACCTGAAGCCAGTTGAAATAATCTCATCTGTTAATGATGTTTTTAAGGGGAACTAAAATCTAAACATGTTTACACACACAGGAATACCTTTTTGTTGAAAACTGCATTTTTCTGTAAATTGAAAGCCAAACGGTTTCTTCCGTTTTCTAACCAAAAAGGTATGATAAAGAGTTCTTGCGAGAGAATCTTAAGAATAAAGCACTTACTTGACCATCTTCTTCCTAGAGTATGCACATGTAAGGGTGATAATCATTATGGCAATTATCATTACAGTGTCTAAACTACCGGGTAGATTGACCCCTCCCCAATCTGGGCCACTACTGAAAGATGATTGGTTATGGGTTATATGATGCAATTAGCCAATCAGGGACAAGTAAAGGTGCATATAGATATATAGGTGGTTCATTTTGATTGGTTACTCAGAGGTTATATCATGTTATATCATGTAATGAGCCAATCAGGTATACTGTTAAAAAGGTGGTATAGTTCTGGGAGGGGTTACGATTCATAAGACTGGCTTCCCATTATAAGGCCAGTGAGAGATCTGTGGTATCCCATCATGCAAGGGTTCTTTAAATTGGGTTAGGTCAGGATGTGCCCCATGAATCTCAAACTACACCCAAATCTATATTGATTTTTCAAGAAAATGGAACCCATAACTAATCCCATGCTAGGTGTTGTCTTAAATCTAAGTGGGGATCAAATATAATATTTAGGTATTTTTTGGGTCTTATGTGTTCCAAATTTGGTGTATTTGTTTGGATCATCTGTCCGAATCCAGGCCACATATCTCCACTTAAACCATAGTCAAGATGCCTGGGCCATCGACCAAGGCTTAAGACCCCGTATATCTATGTAAAAAAGGATGAACCATGTAAAAGTTGTGAAATACACAATTAGGAATTGCACCTCGGAAAGACCAAGTCAAAGAAATAAGTTGTGAGTTATGATTGTGGGGTGTGTGTTTATTCCTTCAACCTCTTTATCAGCCACTACTTTTATCAGTCTGTGAAAGCCATGCTGTAGGGACACCTGGCTCTGTGATCTAGGTAGAGATTAAAATGGCTAATGAGTGCCCATACTTCTCACTGATCACCAAGATTTTGGATCAGCAACTATTTCAATAATGCAAATGCCATTTTGCTTATCTTGAAATGAGAAAGCATTGTGAATACAATCAATGGCTCACACCTTAAAACCCTCAGCTGGGAGAAATTTTAAAATTGATCTGTGACCTTAAATTAGGTCAAATGTCATTCTCCATCAATCTTGATATAGAACCTCCATGGGTCATCAAATAAACAACTTTCATGATTCCAGCGTTAGTGATTCTTGAGATATCGTGCACAATTTCAATTGCAAAATTGAAGCTGTGACCTGAAATTAGGTCAAAGGTCATTCTCCATCGAACTTGAGGTAGACCTCTATGGGCTCATTTAACAAGCAAGTTTCATGTTCCCGGCATTAGTGGTTCTTGAGATAACGCATGCAAGAAATTTTGGATACACTGACAAACATGATCACGGCAATACCCTGGCCATTCATTTATGGCCGAGGGGTAATAAAACGATGATGTATGTTACACACAAGGCTGACTGGAGCACAAACACACATATAACATGCCACACTTTACATGAAAAGAACATGCAGCTGATGATTTTTCTCTCCAAGAATCCTTATAGGGTGCAGTTTCAATAATTTGTTTATTGAAGGTCTAGTTTTATAACACTATGGAGTGTTTTATGCCTTGAGATAAGAAAAGACATGCCCCTACAGCCTCATACTGGGTAAACTGGCCCTAAAAGACTTACACTGGCCTACCGCATTGTTCCTAGTAGATGCCCTGCGGCATCAACATTTCCCAAAAGGGCTGTGTCTATTAGAGGTGATTTTTAGGTAAAGATTGGTGGTATTTTGAGAAAGAAATAGTGAATATTTGGTGAAAAATAGTGTGTTTTGGTTAAACAGTAAATTTTTGGTAAAGAGTGGGAGAGTTTTGGGTAAAAAAGGAGCATGTTTTACTGAAATATAGTGTTTATTTTGTGAAAAATATGAAATTTTTTAGCGAGGGGGGATTTATTAAGAACAAGTGTTTTGGGTAAAAAATGGAGCGTATATGCGGAAATATGTTTTTTTTTTCTCAAAAACATGGAGAATTTATTGGGGAGTGGACATTTATTTGGAACAATACAATAGTTTAGAAATCTGTGAATACAATGGAAAGTAGTAAAATACATATATAACCCATGCAATATTTTATTTTTTTTGCGGGAAGAGGATGGGATGCAGTAGGCTATGGGTTCAGGTTTGCTATTTTGGGATACTTTTAGTAGCTAGATTTCACAATCAGTTATTAAGGTTTTACAATCCACTGATTTATTTCTTCCCTTACTGTTGATAAAGATTTTTTTTTTTAATTATAAAAATACCGCAAGTCAAATTGCATATCCCGGGTTATTTCAACCAGTATATTAAAAAAAAAAGAACTCTAAAAGTTAACAGTATATTTAGTGGACAGAAGCACAGTATACACGGTAAGCCTAATGCTATTGCATGGCATCCATGCCAAACTAGGTCCCAATACAGTGGGATATATGCACATCTTGAGTACTTATACATGATTCAAATTTGCTTAGTTTTGATGGACTCTCAAAAGGATTCTGAATTAGAATGTAGTTTAAATCAATCTGTGATGTTATAAGGCCAAACTAATTAATTCTGATCATACTACTACTAGAGGAGGCGGCGGTATTAGTATTTAACGACACATCAACATTCAACACTATTGTGTAATTTCAGTGTCACGAAAATACTTTATTTCAATTCACTTTATTATCATATACATGTCAGGGATGAAAATCCAGTTTTAGAAGCAGGAGGAAACCGGAGTAAACCTGCGAGGCCGAGTATGAACTGGAAACCAAACGCACATGAAATCGTAGGCCCGACTGAGGGTCGAACCTGGGACCACAGTGGTGTGAAGCAAGGGAAGGCCCACTGAGTTAACCCGACCCCCCGATCATACTAGAATGGCAACATTATACAGGGCCTACTGTGGAAATTCAATCCACCCAATCATGGTTTATTGAACACCCAATTACCTCCCAGTTGCCACATTATCAGCTATATTACCTTAATTATCATAATTTTACCAACCAATAAGGCAGAATATGGGAGGCAATTTGAAGACAGAGGCGCCCCCCCCCAAAAAAAAAAAATACTGTAATGTTTTGTATCAAAAAAACCCTTTCAGGGTTAACAAGAATTACTATTTTTTCTATTACCCTTATACTCCATTTACTTTCCTTAAGTCCGTGACTTGAACACAGCTGTTTTGGTTGCATATTTGCGAACCACCTTAATACGCGTGTGCATACACCAGTGCTTCGAATCAACGCATGCGATTTTATGCTGTGACTCTTGCATTTCACACTAACGTCACTGTCTTGAGCAAAGTAAAGGCAGTATAGGATGATTTGCATGCATAGGAAATCAACTTATACCCACAATAAAATCGAGAAAAAACAAACTAAGCAAAACAATCTCATTCCTATATGCACGCAAGCACAAAGGCACAGGTACACGCATATAACACACATATACAAGCGCCCACACACAAAATACCAGCGACAAAAACAGCAATAACATTTTGACCCTCTGATAGAAATTACAATTTTGGTTGAGGATTCAGGATCATCACTCTAATGATGTCACAACCAGTGTTGCCAACATTCACTATGAGTTACAATATGCTCATCCACCAAGGATACAGTTGAGTGGATTGTACTTGTATATACATTGACATGAACTGACCTTGTGTGATCTGGGTATCATATATCATACCCAAAAACCAGGGGGTGTATTTTCTAAATACACTGGTGAATGGAAGGTACTGAACTGTGCCAAGAGAATTGAGATTTACTAGCTCATAGTGATTGCTCTTTACCTGCCCAATTGGGCTACTTCTGAACCTCAAAAAGTTCTCTCAACATGATATTTTAGGCTGGTGCTGCAGTTAACAGAATTTTTTTTTTTGTTTCATAGAAAACCAATGGTTAATGTAAAAAGTTAGGCTACTTTCTGACCTCTAGTGCTGTGCTTAATCAAATTTTGTCCATGGTAAGGTATACGGGGATGATCCGCTCCAGTGGGTCATTTTTCCATGAGAAATCCCTAGACATGGGTCGTATTTTCATGAGAAATCCTAAGACATGGGTCCCAATTTCCCCCCAAACACCTCAAAACATTGTTAGAAAGCCACATTTTATGGGCTCGCATGCATGCGAGTCCCAGAAATTTTGTAAAATGGGTACATATTTGAAGTAA
>JAMKCH010010409.1:0-42321 GCA_023653785.1 Ophioderma brevispina | reverse complement strand
AATTATGACAGAGAGTATAGTTAAGGTGGACTGTGGCAACTGTGAACAAGTGGTGCCTTATTAGCGAGGTTTCAGTCACATTCCATTCCTGAAGCAATATTGGCATTGAGGACGACTTAATGGAGCTATTACTCACATTGCAAAGAGGAATTTTCAAAACTGAACCTAGCTCCCAGGATCTCAAGTGCTAATGATATATGGTATGATTCTTCTATGCCTGAACTTAAATAGTAAGATTAAAGGTGCTGATGGTTAAGTCATATCAAAATTAACTTTCTGTCCCGTGAAAATTGTTGTATCAATAAGAAGGAAAGTCTCAAAAAAAAAAAAGTTACTTGCATCTGCATTAATTACATCCACATCCAGAATTACTTTACCCTATGTAAATACAATGTGTAAACCTTATGTGGCATATCGGAAAGAGTTCCATATGTACCTCCCTCCCCCTTTAAAATTGTATAGACCTTATACTAACAAATACCCTAACCCTAAGGTCAAAAATAAAAAAGAATTTGTTACATGTAGAACTTCGAAGAGAGGTACATATGGAACTCTTGCCAACATATCTGCACATTCAACAGAGAGAAAACAATTTGTTATGGGTAAAGTGAAACATACCAGTTGAACGGCACACTGCCACTTTCTACTGCATTGGTAGCTGGCATTGGCTTGGTGAAGTCAAAGGTCATAAGGTCAAAGTCATGGGTCAGGGCTTTGCCGGGGTATTCCCACAGGGGCTGAGGCTCTGTGTCCGCATCGCTCAGCTCTGATGACCGCTGTGAGAAGAAAGTAAGAAAGGTATTTGCATGGAAGTTATTAAACATACATTGAAGCATACCTTTGATATGATACAGGTAGAAAAGATTTCTTGTATGTTATTGGCAATTTGATTTTAATAGGTATTTTGTTTTTTACTTTTTGTGTGTAATTGCTACCACTAATTTTTGTCTATAGCCTTTTTTGTTTCTTCTCATCTTTTCTTGATCTTGCATTTTACACGGTGCCTCTTTTAAAAAGTGAAATAAACCCAAACAATAATTATTTTATTTTCTATTTCCTTTTGTCCTCTTCTTTATTTTCATGGAAAAAGCAGCATGTGAATATCTGATGGTGCTTTCATACAGTAATATGTAAAAAAAATAATCATGATAAATACATTTAAACAAAAGAATTCAATAAAAATAACACAAAATTGTGTGGCACAAATAAAGATGGTAATACAAACAATCAAACAGTGGTCACTCTTGCTGCATTTTTAACCAGAGTTGTAGACCACTTTTGAATGCATATTTCTTTAAAAATGTACCGCATGTACACATGAGGTTGGCCCAACACTTAAAAAAAATGCATTGAGTGACCTTTAAAAATAATGCACCGAGTGACCATGTTTGGCATGTTGAGAATATATTGATAGGGAAAGGTCTTCTCATATATATGTTAGTCTATAAGAATTTCACCTCAAGCTTATGGTATTCAAAAGTCAGACATCCATTTTGCATGATCACATAGGTCCTCCACAACATTTTGTGGGGGAAAATCCACAGAGTTGCAGAGATTGGTTCTGTATAGCAATCCGAGATGTAAAACCTAAGGTTTCAGAAAGCTGTGGCTCTAGCTTCAGCCTGTCAATCAGGTCATCTGAGAAAATTTTCATAGTGCCCTCTGGAATCCCCCCACCCTCACCTCGACTTCGCCTGAATGGAAGGAATAATGCATACGGAGTTCCCTCTGTACAGCATATCACACCTTTTTAAAACCACTGCATACTCCATCAAATGCCCCTCTATAACTTTCCAAATATTTCCTTTAAATATCATACCTGGACAATATTATCAAAGTAGTCCCATCAACCCTTCCAGGCTGCCCTACTGAGCATGGAACTTCCACAGTGTTCAAATGCTACTCTATGCCTCGCAGACGGCACTTTTTGGTAGTATGAGGGCATCATCGGCAGCTGACTGGCTAGGGCAGTCCTGGCATACCAAAAATATAGGTTATGCCATGGCAACAGGCTGGTCAGGTAGAATGGTTCAGCCATTAAAAGATGTCGTCGGCGGAGAACCACTTCAAACAACATGTATTTTCATTGTAATGGTTCTGAATGGGTTGTGACAATTCTCTAGTACCCTGATGAATTCATTGAATAAACTGCAGAATTATGCAGTTTATTCCGTACAGTCTGATGAATTATCATGTCCACTATTGACCCGGTCGCTGATTGTTCACCACACCGTTCTGACTGCAGTAAATACTGTTCTTTGGGGCAAAGTTTTACAAGAAATTTTAAATATAAATTTTCTTGCTCTTCTTTGGTATGATTTTTGTAATTCTAGCACACAAGCAAATGTGTCTCTAATCTTTCCTGGAGATGGCCAGCGCCTGCAAGTATTGAAAAAAAAAAAACATGCTTGCTTGCTGTACTCAAAACCGGGCAACCCCTGTATTAGTCAAAAAAACACATTATGTTTTATAAATCATGAAACTGCGGCCTGGATTCCTTTCAATGTTGACTGAAATATGACATTTCCCTTCTGAGGAAGTGGAATGCCCCAAATACCTATTTTAGCACCCTCAAAGATAAAATGGTCGCGACAGTGACCCCAGGTCAAACCCTATCGACATTGCGCTTTCCCAATTCCGTTTTGGCTCAAAAGCCCACACGGAACGCACACATATCATCCTGTGGGGCGGGCCTGGAAGCAGGAAAGTTCAACATTGGAAAGGAAAATCAGGCCTCAGTTATATGATTTATAAAACCATACTGTTTTTTGACTAAATCATTACATGAGAGATGATTCATTTACAACAGTGTGACTGGAAAATATATGCCTAACCCATTGAATGGAATAATTTCAACAACCCAGGATGGCCACTCAGTGGAGGTGGAGCATGATCTCAGAGCGGTCAAAAGAGTAGGCCAAGGCGAGACATGATGAACACTAAACATAAAGCAAACATATGTTAAGTGTACTTAATAGGCTATAACATAAAATCGGGGACATAGATGCTCACCGGACAACGGAATACTCAGGGTGAGAATATAGTCGGCAACACGTTGGGTGAGACTGTATGTATAGTTGAAGATGATGTAGGGTTGTTTCTGAAGGAGCGGACCCTCGCCCACGTTCTATTGTGAGGTTTCCACATTTCGGTAGTACACCAACGAAAACGTAGTGGGGGCACTCCACGACATCGCTTCGAAGATATTCGCAATGCTGATCCCGCGGTGATAGGCCCAAGATGATGTGCTTTGCACGGAATGGGCTCGAGCTTGAGAAGCTCCAATCACCACGTTGGAGGTCATTAATTACAGCGCTGATCCATCTAGCAATCGTATGCCCTTAGCGCGGACCGGGGGGGATGGTGTGTAAGAAACAACGGAATTGTTCGAGCCCTGAGCGGACTAGTTTTCCGTTTAGTACTCAAGGGCCCGAAGGGGACACCACAGGCGATCTTCCCGCAACGAAGAGGGAATGCAATTAGTCGGTAAGATATTGTCGAGGTCAGGAATGGGGATGACTCGTTCTTGGCCACAAATACGGCCTAAGGAACCAATTTGACGGTCCCGGGAAGAAGTCCAATGCAGAGATAGAAATGTTTTTAATCTCTGAACATGTTCCTGGAGGCGACGAGCGACCAGGAAGGCTGTCTAATGGTGACATGTTTTAGTGACGCGACTGCCATTGGTTCGAATGGCGGCATAACTACAGAGTCCAAGACAAGTATTAAGGTTCCAGGGTGGGACCACCTTCCTGGCCGGGGGTCGTGTGTTAAACAACCCCTCTAGAAGGAGACGGATCGATCCAGCGTCATTAATGGTCGATCCATCATCGACCTCTATGGATCGCTAGATAGAGACTGGTAGTTCCTGACTGTTGAACATTCAAGTCCGCCTATTCAAAGTGAGTGGTAAGGAAGTCAGCGACCTCTGCTACAGATGCTCTAGTCGAGACTTCTCTTCACTCATACCAGCGGAAGTAGGGCCCAAGCCCTCACGTAAGCGCCAGGTAGATTTTTCTTCCCGCTGATATGAGCGAGGTAGCCCTCTGTAAAAGCCCGAATCTCGGCATCAAGACCTCCTTGAACGACAATCTCAGGTTGTTCGTATCCATTCGAGGCCGTCATCCGGCCGCGAGACAGATCGTCAGCAAGGAATTGACGGCCCCCGGAAGTGGATGCGGACATCGGGATGGCCCGGTCTCGACACCCACGCTATGATACGCATGGCACTCGACACAGAGACCGGAAACCGAGTCCCGCCCCGTTTGTTGATGTAGGCCACCACGGTGGAGGTGTCCGACTGTACAAGGACACTGGAGTCGGTAACCATCGCATCGAAGTGAGCAAGAGATCTTTCTACATGCCCACAGTTCGGGGCGATTGACATGGGCGCATGCCTTGGTCTGGGACCACGTCCCGAGGTACTGAGGTCTAGGGTAAACCCTCCCAAACCCGACTTCGTTAGCGTCCGTCGTTGATTACTACATTGACAGGAGGCGCGGGAATGAAATCCCCTGAGTCAGGGTGGGGCGGGCGGTGAGACCACCATGCCAGTGCTCCAGGATCTACGTTGTTTACGGAGATCAGACGGGAGTCTGGGTTGCTGATTGGCCTGTAATGCCGTCCGAGGTGCATTTGAAGCTGCCTCATGTGAAGGCGACAGTACGAGACAAGGTCGACGAGACTGTCCATCAAGCCTAGAAGGCGAGCCAGTCACGAGCGGGGGCCTGACTGAGTAAGGTCATGGAGGTCGCGGTGTCGAATGACACCTCACCCGCTCGGCGTTGGTCTTGCAATGCCCCAGAAGCAGTTGCAAAGCCGTGCACCAGATACCTAAGGTCTTGAGAGGGGGTTAAGGCTCGATTTGTCGAAGTGGACAAATAAAGCCCGCATCTGCACAAAACCAGTACGACTGAACATCTCGGACGTCGCCTGGGGCGACGGGGCCTAGAGAGGTTGACCCAGCCCCGACCATGACGGGGAAAGGCAGAGAAGGCGTGGGGACGACACCCCAAATCCAAGTCGTTAGCCGTTGGGTATTGGCGGGTACACACCGCCCTGCAGGCCCGGTACCAGGCTGTACAGCCGCAGCATGGGCACCACCCAGAAGGGTGAAGAGCCGCTGCAGCAGCGGCGCGACCGCCCGCTTGAAAGCGGGTCAGAAGCAGCAGCGACAGCACCTGTTGCCTGCGGCTGGGCAGGACGCGGCGGAGGCGCGGTGTGGCTATAGCCAGTGGGGCTCCCGCAAGAGGGAGCCCCGGTCGGAAAGACCATACCAGACTGGCCTACCTCAGCAGGAAGTCCAGCCAGACTGGGGTGGGTAAGCCAAGTACGGGGACGCAGCGTAACCGGTGAAGGTCGGCTGCGGCGGGTACTGTCCCAGAGGGGCGGGCCACGAAGGCTGCCCCGCAGGGACGACCAGCGGCAGAGGGCACCCACCGGGTAACTGCAATAGTGCGAATTGGATGCCCGCGGAACAACAGGTGCAGGGATAACCGGCACCGCGTAACCGCAGCAGGCGTACCCGCGTTAAGAGGCCTGAGCCGACTTAGTCAGATGGGGCATTGAGGGGGCCAAGCACGGGGAGAGCACCACTCGCCACGCCAAGCCACGAAGGGTCACTGGCCGAGACCATTTACTTTTAGGGGTGCTAAAATAGGTATTGGGGCAGTCCACTTCTCAAAGGGAAATGTATATTCAGGCAACATGGTGTTGTAAAGGAAATCGAGCTCAGCCTGAAATGATTATAGTGACGACACTCTTTTAACTAAGCTAACAAGCCGGGGCTGCAGGAGGAGCGATTGATATAATCTATAGGTGTTAGTCGGAAAGGTATCCATCGCTTTCCTAGCTGGAGATAGCATCAGAACCTAACATAGATAGGAAACCTTATCATTGACCAAATAACCACATAGGTACCCTTTACTTCTTCATATGTAATTTTTGGAAATGCCAGGCAGAAACTTTTCCTTAAAGAATGCTTAAATTCATCAGGGTCACTAAATGGCTTACACCCAAACATACTGTATTAGTTGGAATGACACACAATTCCGGAATGATCAAATTACCTTTTCATGGTTGACATCACTACTCTCCAAGTCCTGCGCCCTCTTGTCTAACAGTACCACCCTTTCTGTCAAGCCGTTGGCGTGAAGCATTGTGTTCATCACCCGGTGGACATTGGGGTGAGGCTCCAAATTTATACATGATAGCATGTAGGAAACAAATTACGGCTTAAAAATTTAACCCAATGCATGTGATTGAGCCGGATTACGACAATTATTAGTGAAAAAGCGGATGCCTTACAGCTTATCTTCTTAATGCCATACTAAAAGTTTAGTCAACCTCCCATGCGAGGGCTATGGCCATCCCTACAATGGATGTTGGAGGCTAGACATGCGCTAATGATGCATGGTAGCACCGATTCGTAGTACGGTCGGCAGGGATACAGGTGCAGTCACATTAAAGCCCCAGTATTTTAATCTAGTTAAGGGTGTTTTGTTGTTCTGATTTATGTTATGTTTATCTAACTTGATATGAGAGCCTGGCACTTGCACATATGCCCCAGCAAGTACCGTGGGGAAACAAACTTGCGGTTTTGATGGTAGAAGAGAAGCATAATGAATATCACAGCCCATCAATATTAGGCTAATATTGAGGGTTAACCATTTAAAACGGTTTTGTTGTTTTGTTTATTATCTTGGGAAGAAATAGAGTTGAGTGCTTCAATTCAGGTACGCAATGAGAAAAATACGGTCTTTCGTCTGATATCAAAATCTATACTAGTCCGGTTGCAAGGATTAGCAGCGATTTTACTATCCGAAAACATAAAAAATCATCAAAATTAATTTTTATATTTGTTACTGGCATGGTATGCGAAAACATAAACTCAAGTTGGTTGGCTTGAAAATCTGGTATTCAAGACAAGGCAGTACTTTTTTCTATTCTGTAATTTCTATACGTGGTATCAAAATTCCGACTTGACGTCAAAAATCAAAAAGCCTTCCATGGTGAATATCACAGATTTGTATGTGATATGTGCAACATCATCAAAACAGGTGGACCTCAAACACAAACATTATGATATTTAGTTATTCTGTACTGGTTGTAATACCACAATCAGCTGTTTAGTGTGCAGATGTGGAAACGCTCTTGTAAGGTCATTGGTTTTGCATAAAGAGAATCAAACTGTAGTAGTTAGGGTTTTGTTCCCCTTTAAAGCCTACCCTTTGCAAGGTTCACCATTGCAGGTCGAGCCTTGAACAGGCAATGGAATAGATGAGGGTGTTATATAACAATGTATTCACCTCTTGTAAGGTCATTGGTTTTGCATAAAGAGAATCAAACTGTAGTAGTTAGGGTTTTGTTCCCCTTTAAAGCCTACCCTTTGCAAGGTTCACCATTGCAGGTCGAGCCTTGAACAGGCAATGGAATAGATGAGGGTGTTATATAACAATGTATTCACCTCTTGTAAGGCCATTGGTTTTGCATAAAGAGAATCAAACTGTAGTAGTTAGGGTTTTGTTCCCCTTTAAAGCCTACCCTTTGCAAGGTTCACCATTGCAGGTCGAGCCTTGAACAGGCAATGGAATAGATGAGGGTGTTATATAACAATGTATTCACCTCTTGTAAGGTCATTGGTTTTGCATAAAGAGAATCAAACTGTAGTAGTTAGGGTTTTGTTCCCCTTTAAAGCCTACCCTTTGCAAGGTTCACCATTGCAGGTCGAGCCTTGAACAGGCAATGGAATAGATGAGGGTGTTATATAACAATGTATTCACCTCTTGTAAGGCCATTGGTTTTGCATAAAGAGAATCAAACTGTAGTAGTTAGGGTTTTGTTCCCCTTTAAAGCCTACCCTTTGCAAGGTTCACCATTGCAGGTCGAGCCTTGAACAGGCAATGGAATAGATGAGGGTGTTATATAACAATGTATTCACCTCTTGTAAGGCCATTGGTTTTGCATAAAGAGAATCAAACTGTAGTAGTTAGGGTTTTGTTCCCCTTTAAAGCCTACCCTTTGCAAGGTTCACCATTGCAGGTCGAGCCTTGAACAGGCAATGGAATAGATGAGGGTGTTATATAACAATGTATTCACCTCTTGTAAGGTCATTGGTTTTGCATAAAGAGAATCAAACTGTAGTAGTTAGGGTTTTGTTCCCCTTTAAAGCCTACCCTTTGCAAGGTTCACCATTGCAGGTCGAGCCTTGAACAGGCAATGGAATAGATGAGGGTGTTATATAACAATGTATTCACCTCTTGTAAGGTCATTGGTTTTGCATAAAGAGAATCAAACTGTAGTAGTTAGGGTTTTGTTCCCCTTTAAAGCCTACCCTTTGCAAGGTTCACCATTGCAGGTCGAGCCTTGAACAGGCAATGGAATAGATGAGGGTGTTATATAACAATGTATTCACCTCTTGTAAGGCCATTGGTTTTGCATAAAGAGAATCAAACTGTAGTAGTTAGGGTTTTGTTCCCCTTTAAAGCCTACCCTTTGCAAGGTTCACCATTGCAGGTCGAGCCTTGAACAGGCAATGGAATAGATGAGGGTGTTATATAACAATGTATTCACCTCTTGTAAGGTCATTGGTTTTGCATAAAGAGAATCAAACTGTAGTAGTTAGGGTTTTGTTCCCCTTTAAAGCCTACCCTTTGCAAGGTTCACCATTGCAGGTCGAGCCTTGAACAGGCAATGGAATAGATGAGGGTGTTATATAACAATGTATTCACCTCTTGTAAGGTCATTGGTTTTGCATAAAGAGAATCAAACTATTGTGCAAATGCTCACCATATTGTTACCAGTTCAAGACTTTCCTGCAAATGGCAAAACCATGTAAAGAGCAAGTATCTTAAGGATACTCTTTATAACCTAATTCCTTAAGCACTGTTAAGAATCTAATGCTAGGCCTCTGAGTGCAAGTTTGCCAATTCCCGTTAGCAATTTTCACGTTCATTTATCATGCGCTGTTTAGAGCTTATGCGGTTGCGAATACTGCAGAGCTTTGACAGCACAGGAACATAACAAAGGCCACATAATGCAACAGGCACCCAGCAACCCCTGGTGCTACGTCCAATGACGTATGGACATGACATAGCAGAGTCTCATCATTCTGTGTGCAGAACAGTGAATTTCATCAATAACTGACTTCAGTCAATGTGTGTTACGTCAAGAGCTCAAAGAAATCTTAAAGATGTGCACTCTATTTTATTTGCTGGTGCTGGGTGAATTTTACACTATGGCACTTGACTTTTTGCGCCTGGTGGGACAGAAAAATTGGGACCAAAGGCACCGTTTTTTTTCCTACCATGGTGCCCGGGTCTTGGTGAAAGAAACAGAATGACTTCAGAATAAACAGAATAAAATTATGAAAATTGATTAATTGTGCTTATTTAGTTAGTTTATTAAACCAAAGTTTTAAATCTGGTTTGGTCCCTGCTAAACAGGGGTGGCCGGATTCACCTCACACTCCACTACACTGCTGTGTGAGGATTTATTGGAGCAAAAGATAATTGACCAGATGCCCTTGCTGACGCCAATCACAGTTTTTTTTTCTACAGGGTAACGCTATACCCCACCGCTCCTTCAGATTTCTAGAATACCTAGCTGGGCTGACAGTTTAGCCGCCGCTAACTCGGCCCTGGCACAGGTAGTACTGGTTACCAGGATACCAGTAGCACCAAAGGAAACCCGACCTGACCTGACCTGTCTTATTAGCATCTGTAATAATATTATATGACTCCTGGTCATGAAAAAAGCAGCTCTCGTTTCTCTGGAAATTATAACAATCACCAGGAGCTGATTTTCCCCGATTATTGGATTCTGGTCCGCGTTGACTTTAATAAAAAGCCTGATTCTATTGTTCAAAGTTTGGTTTTTAAAAAAATGAAACGCTTTCCAATGGCAGCACCCAGGGGTGTCACCACTTTGCTGAGACACAGCCAATTCCCTAGGTTGTTTATTCCCAGCTAATACTGCCCAATTAATGCTATTTGTCGAAGGTTATTTGCTGCTTCCAATAACAGCTATGAGATATGAGATGGTGGAAGGAAGTCGAACAAAGGCCACTTCTTTTCTTCCCTGACCTAATGAACAACTAACCAATCAGAAAATACACAAATAATTCAGCAAAATCACTGCGCTTACACCACAGACAAAAGATGTGGTCCATCTTTAAAGATATATGAAAGATTACCACAGGGAATTGGAATACAAGCCAGTTTTGCTACACATTTATACAAAATTCTCCCATAAAAAAATACATAGCTGATATCTGGAGTTTGTTAATTTCAGTTACCTTAGGTCCAATCTAGCAGCAGCTAGTGCTAATATGGGACCCCCATCACTGGCATTCAGGGCATTATGCTGGAGTCGGTTATTTCTGTAATAGAAAAAAACATACCCAATTGTTATTTGTAACTGATAAATAAAGGGTTTAATGCTTAAAGCACTTAACTGTGGATACACTCAAGTTTCTCAACACAATTTTTTGAAGGTGAAAAATTTTGAAGGAGCAAATAAGTGCCTAATTTAAATCGGCCTTCGGCATTAATGAGATATGGCCCAAAAACATTAACCCAAACTAAAAAAAAACTGTTCTCTCACTGGCCGCGGCAAGACGATTTTCATGGCCCGTTATGTGTCTTGCGCATGATGAAATGTATCGCATATTTGGACCTGTTGCATTTTCCAGCCTCAGCGCCGTGAGTTTTTAGTGAGTCTTGGGCATGTTATGATTAATGTGTTGCATGCCTTATGAGTATCTATACTTGTTTCCCTACTCGGAGCAGTGGGACATCAAGGCAAGATTGGTGGTTTTGCAAACAGTAAATATGTATGCTGACTTGAAAGCTAACATTTTACACACGCTCGAAGACAGGTGTTCTTGATGCATGCATAAAGCTGTGCCAAGGTTATGAAATCACTGCACTGAGGTAGTTAAAATGGAGTAATGCTGAGCTCTATTCAATTGGTGTGATGAGTTTTAGGGGATTAGGGTTAGTGTTTAGAGTTATCTTGGAGTGAAGGATGCAATTAGAAAACAAAATACTGCAAGTAAACTTGCATAATCCCCATGGCAAGATGGCAGTCTGGAACAGACCTTCAGATACTTTGACCTTGGCCATGACCTGTAACACCATCCACATATGAAGGAACCCCTATTGCACCTGAACCCCAAGTCTGGTTTTAAATCGGACTTCAACTTTGACAAGACCTGAAAAACAAAAACCTTACCAAACCTAACCAAACTGGAACATTAATATCTGCACATTCGCACGGGTATCCCCTTGCTTTTCAAGCCAGGGGGGGATTTAAAAACGTTTGGTTGTCCTCAAAAAAAAAATACCTCCCTCCCGCCCTTAAAATATTTTCAACCATTTTTTGTCAATCACACAGCTCTTCCATTAAAGAAATTTGGGGTTCCCCTAATTTCACTAAAAGTCAGGTTGCCTCTTCATATATCTAGAAAAAGTTCTAGTTCTCCCTCATATCCTTCAAAATAACTGACATTTTCCCTTAATTCCCCCACACTCCCTAACCGTTCACATATTCACCTGTACAAGAGAATCTCGCCAGTACGAATGACTATTATGGAAATTTGCTGCAAGCAGTGGTCTTGCTTTAAAAATGGCTCATTAATTCATATCTTCTCATTTTTAAATATAAAACAATTAAGAAATTTTGTGAATAAAATTGAGTATCCTCTCCCCTGGTTATTAAACTGTTATCCTGCTATACAGGTTTCACATAAAATTCCTACACTCCTGTTAAGTAATGCCAGCAGAGAGAAGGTAAATAGTCTGACTTCTGCATTAAATTTCAGCCTGCCTGATCATGTAAGCTCTCATGGGCAAGTGGTTCAAGTACAAGCCTTGTACGGCTTACATTTTCTATGTACGATCAATTTCCCACGTGGAACACCATGCCCTACTTACCTCTTGTTATCATAACTGTGAATCAGATCTATAGCACAGGTATAAAATTAAAAAAATTATGGTAAATTTGAGTGACTTCTACGATTTGCTTGGGGTCAAGAAATAATTGCAATTTTGGTGGTAAATGATGGCAGTAGACAGGAATTTAAGAACCCAATTTGAAGTAAATTTCTTTTCTTGAAATTGAATAAAATACAGTGTTCACCGAATGCATGTGTCGTCTGCCATTGCGGTTTCTACTCCCAATTTCAAAAAAATATATCACTACATATTTGGAGAAAAAATACATCGGTCCTCAGACCGCATGTGTCGCCTGCCATCGCGGTTTGTAATGATAGGTCTCATATGACCTTTGACCTTGGCATGTGACCTTTGACTGCATCAACAAATGAGGGATCCAATGTTTGCACCTATGACTCAAGTTTGGTTCCAATTGAACTTCAACTTTCAATCTAGGTCAATTTTTAACCTTTTAAGCCATTTAACAACTTGGCCTCACATGACCTTTGACCTTGGTATGTGACTTTGACCTCATCAGCAAA
Source organism: Ophioderma brevispina (assembly GCA_023653785.1). Taxonomy (NCBI): domain Eukaryota; kingdom Metazoa; phylum Echinodermata; class Ophiuroidea; order Amphilepidida; family Ophiodermatidae; genus Ophioderma; species Ophioderma brevispina. The sequence continues at coordinate 29,846 of JAMKCH010010409.1, read as the reverse complement.
TGCGGGATCCCATGTTGCATCTATGACTCGAGTTTGGTTTAAATCCAAGTATGCGGTTATTACAGGCAAATGTTAACCCTTTTTCACAACAGACATCAACAACAGACAACAACAACAGACTACAGCATGTCTAAAAAAATGGTACAATCAAAACCAGATTTTTTTTCAATATTATATCTCAACATAAGTAAGTTGTTTTGTACATCACATTAAAGAGAAAAGGCCAGGCTTTCCAGTATTTCTTGTTTCATCTCATTTGCTTGTTTCAATCGAGAGATAACTCCAGTTTACTGCGGAACCCAAAAATCAAGTTTGTGCCACTTTGTGGTTGAGTGAAAAAGGTGAAAGAATTAGTTAAACATAAGTTATTCACATTTGAACAGATATGATTTTTTTTTAAAGGGATTAACTTCATTAAGAAACAGAAAGATACTAAAACAGTTACGTGATGGTGGAAGTTATGATCAGTAAGTTCTGGCTTTAAGATAAAGTGAATAACATTGTTTGTTAGAAGAGAACCAAGAGCGTATAGCAACCTGGAGGAGAGAGTTTTTATGGTCTTGAAGTATCATGAAACACAAATTCCTACCAACACCTTGATACATTGCTTCCAAATTCAAATTTTTATTGACTTCACCAATTAGTAAATGCACAAAGATAGTACATTAATTTGAAACCATTTCTTTGGATTTGGAGTGTTTATTTTGGTTACAATTACATTCCTTTTGGCATGATTTTAACAGATACCAATAAATAAACGAGAGCATCAAGGATGCTGTGGCTTACTCCAGAGGTGTGGTGTTGAGTTGTGCAATGAGGTGAAACCACTTATAGATACAAGCAACAAATGGCATGCTAAGTGATAATTCCCATATCCTAACGTACCTTAACTGCATTTTTTCCACTTTTCAAAAATCACGGAACGGACCCGTCTTGTTTTTAGGGAGAAATTGCCCCTAGATCTAACAAATAATGCTACCATCTTTTTTGCGGTGATCGTCAGGTATGTAGTCTTTTCCGAAAAGGATGTTAGGGATATAGGCCTCTAGCCAGTGAAATTTGTTCATTGTTAAGGCCAAACAAAAAATCAAGTTTGTTTCCAGTAGGTAGTCCAAAAACCTAAATGAAAAAATGCACTTTTCATTTTAATTTAAAAAAAAGAAAGAAATTGAAAAGGGTTTCCCCAGAAATTGCTCAAATTGGCTAAATGGCAAGTCAAGACAGTTGCAAATCATACTTGATTGTCCAATTATTAGTTTATAAAACAAAAATATTGATTTTGGATCACTTGGATATCTTAGAAAATTGAAACGGTCTATCATTTCTGTTTTTGTCTAAAAATGCAAATCTCCTCAGTAAATAAAAGAAAAACAACAACAAAATACGGTAAAATGGCTCCAAATTAAATGCATGTGGCCTACATGGCAACAAACTTGAATCCCCTGCTGATGCCAATACTCCATCAACCAGTACTGGCTCCACCACCCATCACCCAACCCATTGGATCCTGTATCCATCAATTACTTGACTACCCCCACCCATCAACCAACAACTCCACCACACCATGGAATACTGACTTTGTCCTATAGCGTGTTTCTATTGAACAGACGGTATTTATCCAGATAAAAATTTATCCGGTTGATACTGAGAATAAACAAAAGTGCAAAGTTTCTATTGAGCAGCGTTTTCCGGAAAATGTGACCGACCATCACGGACTGTGATTTTACCAGCTAAAGGGCATCTTCACAGGTCAATCGCGTTGTATTGCGGGCCGTGACCTCGACGAAATGTCAGATCAAAGATGGCGGGAAGAGTGAATGTCCTTAGTATAATGTCAATTTTGAGTTTTTATTCATCGGGAAATGATTCTTCTGCAAGCCCATCCACACGCCGTGATAGGCTGAAAGGGATCAGGAGGTATATTCAGCTTCTACAGAGATGTGCAATCGCGTACCAAAAAGTATAAAATGGCGACGGAGAATCGTGATGTTGACAAAATGAGTTGCTACACACCGTGGTTACTAACGTCAACATCACTGCGCAAGCTGGGACGGGGGTCAATTGCTGTGATCATGTGGCGTCAATTTCTGGTCTTTCTCCGGTATGTGCAATCTATCGGCACGCTGTGTGTTTCTATTGGCGTTAACGGGATAATTTCTCTGGCATTATCTTTTGGAAAGAAGGATAAATACCGGTGGAAACGTCCTTCGGTATAAGCAAGAAAAATACAGTACGACGCGGTTTTCTATGAGCCAAGTTAATCCCTTTCTGGTTTAAACCGGGAAAATTGGTCCCAATAGAAAAACACCTCTTGTTCAACCCTGATTGCAGTACGGTACTCCATCACAAGGAGCAGCACAACGCTACAAGACTAACTATATAGGTTAAAAAAACCTACTTTGTGCACAATTTATGTTAAGGTGGTATATCAGGGATTAAACAGTAAATGTAGATGACACTGAGGATTAGGAAGGCTTGTGTATGGCCCAGACCAGGGAGATTAGTAACAGATATTATTTACAGTACACTAACTGCTGTTTCTCAACTTATTACAACTTGAAGAAAAAGAATTTTCTTCCATTTGACATCTTCCCCAAATTTTTCAATTTCCAGAAATTGTAGAAGCAAAACAACATCCTCTGTTGACCTGACCTGATATATGGTCAGAGTATTAAACCTGATCTATGTTATTGAAGCTAAATTGCATTGTATAGGCATTCCCATTCCGGTAAGCCACCAACTCAATACCAAACTAACCATTATAGGAAAATTTCCCAGGTCAACCACAGATTCTGAAAAAAGTCTTATTCATGAGCCTGTCAAACGAAGTACTTATAAAATGTGTCAGTTACAGGATCTCCTGCAACTTTGGCTTGGTTTTTTTTTTAAAGGGGCGTGTTCCGATCGTCTTTGGGACCCCCTGTTACCGGAAGTAGTATCGATTTTTGTATCAAGAGGGGAAAGGGCCGTATTTGTCTCATTGTCGTCCTTAAATTTGAGCCCTCGAATCCATTTCATCCCAAGATATAAACAAAAAAACCGCCGTTTTCGTGGTTAACCACTTATTAGCACAGTATGAAAGGGCTTGGCAACATGAATTATTGCGTCTACCATCAAAACGAAATTTGTTCCCACGGTACTTGATGGGGGGCATGTGCAAAAAATGGTGCCAGGCTCTCATTATCAAGGTAGAGAACACAATAAACATAAATCGGAAACAACACCTTTAATTTTTGGCTTGTGGCTTCTAATAAACTGGACCGGGGGGGGGGGGGCGATTGAGGCCCACAAAATGGGGTCTCGAACCAGGGTTGTCAGAAAACAATTTCAGAAAATAAGCTGTGATCTCCTTCAATTTGTCCAGCTATCTTTTTGAGGAGTTTTGAAGAAAATTTGGTAGAATAATGGCTTTGGGCACATGAAAAGTGGGTCTCTGGAATGAAATGGTCCAAAATGGGGGTCACTGGAACCTGAAAAAAAGCATGCAAAGGCGGTACATAACATACTTCCTCCCCCATGTGAGAACCACCGCCCAACATGTCAATTTAATTGTTTGCTGTGCATACCCACATTTTATTTATGTACCACATTTTGACCATTAACATTTGAATTTCCAATTCACACACACATAAACACATGCACACATCTGCACATGCAAACACACAATGCACACATGGTAGTAGCACAAAACAATAGTTCATAAAACATAAAATGATGAGTTGATTCAAAGAAAAAAGAATCATGTTTTTAGTTTGTCCATTTTCACAAAGAAAACTTTCTAAATTTAAGAGGTAACAGACTCCATGGTGTACAAAATCATTGTTTATTGGCACTACCTATACCTACTAGTGTAAAATTCTAGGCATTGCTATATGAAAAGAACTGCAGTGTGGCAGTGTCTGACCCTGGCTACCTTTGCCAAAACAACAATCAAGGCCTCCACATAAGCACATGTGGTGTATGTCACTTACACTTGACAAATTACTGACCTTGATGTCCAAAAAATGGTTCCCTGTTTCTTGGTAGAGACCCTAACTAACAATGCATGCAAAGAGTCGCCAGACAACTACAGTGAACCAAGATTATTGACTATAATTGAGTTTTTGTCCGTACAAGAAATGTGTTACAAAGTGTTACAGCACTTTCTGTGCATTTCTTGATAGTTATGCCCTGTTTCTTGCGTGTTAATGTATTCCAAGGGGGGTGAGTGTTTTGGGCCCTATAGACCTTTTGCTCGACTCCTCCATATCTCTGTTTTGTTTTCATACTGTGTAGTAATTGGAAATAAAGTTTGATGAACATATTGATCTATCACCCAGCACTCTCTTATAGACTTACTTCGTAAGCCAAAAAATAAATGTAATAAATTCAGAGCTCCATTTCATTGACGTGCAATAAATATTTGTATTGTTTATTATTTATGAAAAGATGACATTTATCATTGAACTGATTATGTTGACTATTAAAACTTGTGTCGATAAAACTAGACTTCCTTTGTTTACTTTAATCTGTGTTTTGTTTCTTTTGTCAAGTTGCAATCTTTTATGAGCTTCAAGACAGCATGGCATAACTGTGCGAAACAACTCTGCCCATGCATAAAATGGGCACAAAATCGATTTTGGTGTATCACACTAAATTGATTATATCTCTGGATTGACAAAACCAAATAAGATGAAACAAACACCCACTGGAAAGCCTGGTCTTTGTTCTTTAATATTATGCCAAGTAAGAATGACTTATTTTGAAATTTCATATTTAACTGATTTTTTTTCTGATTGTACAACTTTTTTTGAGACAGGCTGTACAGTGGACAAAGTGATCCCTTAAGTGTCTTTCTGCCTTAAGGCAGCGCCACAAAAGCAATGTTTTAAAAGATACAAGAGGGGTAGTTGTGGATCCTCATTCTCTTATGAGCTCAATCTAGGACACCTATCTCAGTGAATTCTGTTGGATTGTGGCCACAAAGTAAGCATTTGCATTCTATGCCACTGAAATTTCAAGTCACAAAGACAGTGTCGAAGCGTAGTACCAAACAAAGTTATTATTTATTATGGTGACAAAAAAGTCCAGACCCAATTCACAGATAAATAAACACAATGAGGCCTGACTTTGGCCCTGTTTATTTACCTTTTGTAGGATCTGCAGATACTTGTCTGTTCTCTCTTGATCATTCATCATGCCAATCCTGGGCCTACTGAAGATTACATGACCACCACAATGGCAGATAGGCCTCTCTGGACTGGTGTGAATGGGACCGTGGTTATTGTTGCCTGGCCGGATGTTGAACCACAGACTGTAGTCATCGTGGGATAGGATCAATTGCACTTGTTCATCTGAGAGTAACAAGTGGAAAAAAAGTTTAGTACACTATGGTTAGTTTTTACTTATTGCAAGGACTTTATATCTGTGAGGCATTACTGCAAACTGAATTTGTATAGTGGGGACTAGATACTGACAAATCATCAATGTACTAACCAAAGAACTATTTTTGTTAATTTACCCACAAAATCTATGCTTTTGTTTGATTATTGCCCCCTCCTCGAAGTGATGGGTGGTCAGTCCTGTCTAAATACTCGGCTGACTAAAGGTTCGTTCATACCTCGCTGCACTGTGCAGTGCAGTGCCGATGTATCGATCACTTGCTGCAACAACTTAACGTAACCTGCTGAAGCTGCAGTTAAAATAAATTTAACTCGGTTGCAGTACCGCAATGCAGTATAATGGAGAATGGACAGAGACCGTAATTCGAGCACTGCAACTTATCGCGACGCATGTTGCAGTGTAGTATGAACGAACCTTAACTTCTGTTTGCCCTTGTTTGCAAGCTAGTAAATTATGGGAGAAAACTACAGTTTTGTGACCTTTATGAGGCATCAAAGCAAAATTAGTTTTACCTTTGTTTTGACTTATCAATGCCCCATCGATGCTATTTAATTACTTATTCATATTATTATCACTTATTTTTGTATATTAAGTACTTTAAAAGTTAAATGATTTTAAAATGATTGACTAATTATTCAGCAATATCAATGTATTGAACTAAAGATTTAACTAATTTTGCTCAAAGGCCTAACCAACAACAAATTTTAAGACTGAGCATTGATAAAAAATAATAAAACACATTGGCTGGTATTCTGAAAGGGAGTCTAACTTTAGACTTGGGTTTAAACCAGTGTTAGTCCTACAACAGTGGACCTTTTTTCCTTCCAACATACTGTAAATGTGCTGTAATGAGTGAGAAAATTCCTCATGGATGGGCCAGAACGGCCCATCCATGAGGAATTTTCTCACTCATTACAGCACATTTACAGTATGTTGGAAGGAAAAAAGGTCCACTGTTGTAGGACTAACACTGGTTTAAACCTGGGTCTAGACTCCCCTTTCAGAATACCAGCCAGTGAGTTTAGTTTAACAAATTGATCAAATTAAAGTTCATAAATTTTGATCCAAAGAAAAGCACTAAAAATGGGGGAAACCTAAATTTCAAATGTACAAAAGCTTAAATTTCCCCAGTGCAAATATTGATTGGTCCATTACTGTGGATGCATTAACAACCACTGTTGTCTTTATCAACACTAGATTAGATCTCAGCTTGTATTGAAAAAGATATCTCATTTAGTTTTGACAAAAGACAATATTGGTTGTCAAAATATATGCATTGGATCAAAATCTACAAACCTTAACTTGAACAAGAGAGTTGTTTCTGACCACGAGTATAACAATATTACTTGAAACCTCACCTTTTTTAGTATAAAGGGGTCTATCAAAGAAGTACACAGCCTGCATCCAATGGTCTCTCCACTGGGCTTTGTCCCCATCTGGATGGGCCCATGTAGGGGCAGTACTTAGTCTTACTTCCCCTTCTGTATCCATACTCAACTCCCACCACATGAACAACCCATGACAGTGCCCCTCATTCACTGTCCTTGCCCCCATCACTGTAGTCCTCTCCTCATCAAAGTCCCCTTTGGTAAAATTAAATCTTATCATTTTCGGGGCTCTGTGATGACTGAAATTTGTCGGGGGACACTTGGCTTAGCTGAAGGTCCGGGCCCGGAGGCGGCACCTGCGCATGTGTCCATCTCCTTGGGGGTATGATGTCACTGCATTCAGGGAACTCTGATTGGTTTTGCAGTTGTGCCAGTTCCCAGACCAGTTGGACTGAATCACTTGGGCGTGGTGGTTGCGGAATGTGGGACGCATATGCAGTTTTTGGTTTATGGAGGAAAAGGAAAAATACAAGAAAAAATCTTTTGTAATAAGTTGTTGTGATAAAGTAAAACCCCAGATGTACAGTTGCCCAATTAACATGTCCATACATTGAATTACCAAAAACTGATTAGCAAAAAGATGTGTACTAATCTTATGCTGACATAGTTGCTCTTTATTGTGCTTCTACCATAAAAATGGTCAGACTCCAAAATGGTCGCAAAATGAGAAAAGTGTTACCAACTTCAGATATAATTATATTAGCTGTGTCATTTCCCATTCAAGTTGAGCTTGGAGGCTGCCAATTCAACTATATAAGGAGAGTAATGGTTAAGATTATGTGACAACCTGATAACATATGACTACAGGTGCCCTGTGTAAATTGGGAATATGGAAGATCAAGATAAATGAAATTGTCATCAGAGGTTAGTGACTGCATTTGACTTGCTTTGAATATGTGCATCATATTATCATTATGATGGGTCACAATTCGGTTGATCAAAAACAGTAAAAACAACAGGTAAGAAATGTTTAAGAAATGGGGAAGAAAAACTGTGGAAAAGACACTCACTGACTTAAAATGGTTGTTATTTAGTAACAGCATCCTGGGATATCTTCAACAAGCATCACTGAAAGCCTTGTCAAGCTGATCAAAAACGTTATATTGATATGTGTAAGTTGGATGGGGGAAAACCAATAGGCCCTAACAAGGCGATTTGGGGATTAAAAAAAAACTTAAGCATCAAAAAAGGATTTTTGGTACCACTGTTGAATTAATGGACACTTGCATGCAACACAAGATTTCGGCCCTGAAAAGGGGGACTTGGGTCACCGGGAGTAGAGAAATCCGACACATTCTCACCAGTCATAAAACAGTCACCATAAACTCTCTCTCTAAAAAGATGCGTACATACACAGGTGGTGGGTGTACACCACACTACATACAAAAGCATGAATATATACAACTATACTCTTCACCCCCTAATGGTTCAAAAGTCTCCCAAATTAATTTTTACATTCTCTAACATTGCTAACTGTACTTTTGGATCTTTAAAAAAAGCTCTAAGGATGATTTCCTGTGTGACAGCTTCCATTTGCTCGCAGATTTGAACTGCGACTTTCACCGGACTGTATAGGTGCATTTTACATTAACGCAATAATGGCACATTTTTTAAGAGCGCCCGCCAAGTTTTAATAAAATATGAGATTTTTGCACCATTGTATTGGTAATTGCTAGTAAACTATAAATGTGAATTGAAATGCTCAATAGATGGTGTATTTGTCATAAAATTCTAGTTAGAATCGGTATCCCCGATTCTAATTTAAACGGGGAGGCTGGAAACACCAAATTATGGCATCCCTTGAGAAACATGCCACCCTCTCGGAAGATGACCTCAAACTTGACTGTATGAACCCAACGGAAAAAGTAGTGGATTAGCGTGACACTACACTTGAGCTCTACTTCACAGGTATAGTTTATACCCAATTACCAATGCAACGCATGTTGCAAAAATCTCAACATTTTGGAAAATTGGGGTTGCTCTTCAAGTGAAATTTGTGATTATTGCTTTAGCAAGAAGATTACTGTGTATATCATGTGTAGGGTTTTATGCCAACTTCACACTCAACAGATGAAAACAACTTCCTCATATTGGTTCCTTTCTTTCACTCATGGATTACTTCAAAATGCACACAGACTTATCCTTAAATCTTTCCAGAACTAATCGGTGAGAAAAACAATCTCACATGAACCCTATAAACTTATCTGCTTCACAACTGTCTGAACCAACCCCAAGAGACCATATGTTTTCATCACCATGTCACATGTTAATCTCATCAACAACAGAATTGACAAATGTTTTGGCAGACCGCAATTTTTGGCATTCATCTTAGCCTTTTGGGAAACCAGGTTAAAACCTTTGTATACACATATGTGTGTTCTGTAAGATTCGTGGTTAATAGGATTGTGTCCCTTCCCATCATAGTTTTACTAAATTGTCCAAAACTTTTTGCCCACATTATTTAGTTTTCAATGGTCAAATTTTCCCAGAGAACAATTTGATCCCCCCTCTTTTTTTTAATAAATCAGAAATACTTAGTCCATGCATGTTGTTATATACTTGACACAACAACTGTTCATGTGGTTTATTTAACAGTTAAAATTGAAAAATGTCTCCCTTACTTTCACCTCCAATTTCTCTGAAACTGTAGCCATCTTAGCTTTATGGATTTATGTGTTCCAGATAAAAAAATTGACATTCCTTTTCCAAACAAATCAGAAACCACTGGTCTATTTTGTACAAAGATGTTCAAAATATTTGGCCACATTGTTTTACAATCTGCCTCTCCGTTCAAATATTTTGACCAATTTACTAACCTATGAATCCTGGAACATGGAATCAAATGGAACAGCCCATTGGGTAATTACCTTATTTAAAGTCCAACCCACCATTCTGTGGAAGAGACTGACTATACTCTTCCACACAGGGATAGTAGATATTCCAAATGGTATAGCCCATTGGGTTGTATCTACAATGTACAGCCACAGAGTTTCTGTGGAAGAGTCTCCTAGCATGAGGTAAGGTATTCCAAAAAAAAAAAAAAATGAGTAATCACATGGATGAATGTGTTGTTAACTGCAGCCCTGTGATTATAATGGACTGGAAATGGTCAAACTACTTTATGCTGACCTTGACCTTGGATGTATTAAGTGTAACCCCAAGATTTATTAATCACTACTGGTTGCATAACTAGCAATTCTAATAATTTGTGCCAATTAATATCCGAATGTTAAAGGTGTCCATTATCCGATTTAAGCATACCCTATTCTATACTCGACATGAGAGCCTGACATCCGCATACACCTACAACCAAATTCCATGACAACACACATTCGTCGTTTATTTTTTATGATAAATGTAATAAGGCATACTAAATGCCCTGTAATTTTACTCTGCTAATATGCCTAGTAAACCACAAAGGCAGTTCTTGCCTCTATTTTTGAAGAGACATTGCATGGGAAACGCTGAAATTTCAGGAACATCAATGAGAAAAATATGGTGTTTCATGGAGTATAAATATCAAAACAACTTCTGAAATGTGGAAGTCCTAAAGACAATCAAACAACACCTAATCAATCCATTGGTCATCTCAATTTGAGTAATAACAATTAAAACATTCATTTAATAAATTACTTATTAGCAGAAACTTAAGCTCCGAAACACCGTACTAAGAATTCTAAGCCTATTTACGGACTCATTCCTTGAGAACATTCACATTCTGAGATAACCAAACAAAAATGCCACCATTAATAACTAGTCCTTGAACTAGATTCATTTAATGCAAATAACTCATTTTAATCACTACTGGTGATCAATAAGTCACATTTTCTACACGCTGAGTCCGCCAAGAGGGTCATCTGTCCTGACAACCCCCCAGTAAACATAAAAAAACCAAGCAACAGGGAATTACACCCTCCTAAATTTCTAAAGTAATAATAACATTTCCAGACAATGCACTAACGTACCTGGACAGCCTCATTTACAAACCTTTCCATTTTTCTCCCCTCGTACTTTCAGGAAGCGGATTGCGATTGCATGCAACTTGATATTATAAGAGTGCTATTTGAGTAATTTGTCATCTTGATAGCTAACCCTATCCAAACACTTCCCTATTGAAACCTGTATCTACCGAGAGAATCTGAACACCTAACCAATATTCTATGTGTCCCCCGAAAGTTATGCTGAAAAATAATGCTACTAAGACATATTGTTTTTCTGAAACTCCACTGCATGAAAAGCTTATAATATTACTCTAATTTTTGAGTTGTTGAGGAAAAATATAGCAATGGATTAATCGCCTGAACATTACCTGCCTACCTGCTTTTTGTACAGTATAACACACGAGGGTTTACTTGGCCAAGAGGCCCCATCCGCAATAGCTGCTATTTGTCAGTTTGGTGTTATTAAGTGGTTACACCTGGCAGCTATTGCATAATGGCCTTTTTGCCCCTAAACCCTTGACATAGCAATTTTTTAACCAGTTGAAATGCAGCATCCAAATATCAAATCTCTTGACTATGCCCTCCTCAGCCCCACCACCCATTCGTTTTTTTTTTTTTTGGTTTGGGGGGGGGGGGGGGGTTTTTTTTGCTGATGGCTCAAATGTTCCATTACAAGCAAATGGTAGGCAGTGCTGGTTTTAAAGGTGAATTTTGATGAATTCAGCACCTTCTGTTTGGTTTTGGGTTCATATGCAAAAAGTGTCGATTTCCAAATTTTAGTTTGATTATTCTAGAAGTGTATGTTAGTATTCTGAACAACATTTGTGTTGCAAAGTGTTCCATCCAGGCCACGTGTTTATAATTTCTATGGAAATAATTTGAATGGGTTCACAAGCAGACATTTTGAAAATCTGTCGTTTTTCAAGTTTCATCAGGAGTAGCTCTTACTGGACCAATTAATAAATTGTCATCATGTAGACTGTCACTTGCCTACTGGTGGTTCTGAAAGAAAGCCCCCGTTTCAATGAAGACTGCCTCTGTCAACAGAGAAAAGCAGACCTAGCCTATCTGCTAAAATATAGTTAAGGTGGCTCTTTAAAAGAGCAGTTCACTGAAGACTGCTCCTGTCAACAAACAAGCATAGCAGCGCTATCTGCTAAAATAGAGTTTTAAGGTGGCTCTGAAAAGTGCCTTTCACTGAAGACCATCCCTTGTCAACAGAACAATAAACCTCACCTATCTGCTTAAAATACAGTTAAGGTGTTGGTCTTCATTCCTGACTAACCATCCCTGTCAATAGAGAACAAGAATACCCTCGCCTATCTGCTAAAATAGAGTTAAGGTGGCTCTGAAAAGTGCCTTTCACTGAAGACAGTCCCTTGTCAACAGAGACCAGAAGACCTCGCCTATCTTCTAAAATACATTAGACAAACTTGTCCGATGATAAACCCATTGCAAGACCGAGAAAAGGAAACGAAATGGCGAAGAAGGTACAGGGGGGAAAATAAAAAAGGTAGGGCTAGAAGGCGAAAATAGGAGAATAGAAGATAAATTGAGACTCTTCTTTCACTTTCTATGACGACCCTCATAACAGCCTCCCCAATATTTGTTGTAAATATTCTGTCATTTCTAGCAATGGCCCCTATGTAAGCATGCGCCTTTGCATCCTAACCCAACTTATCTTCATTGCCAATTTGCGAAATGATGCATGCCCATGAAAGGGCTTCCATTAGCGAAGGATTGTGTGTAATCATTGTACCGTTTAAAAGATGCAGAACAACCAGTCAACCTCCCCAAATTGAACAAACAGACACACACACAAATGGAACTCACACCATACACACAAAAGGAATATGCTGTGGCCAAGCTGTCACAATATCCCCATCTTTTTAAACCAGGGGAAAAACTAAATAGCTTCAATTTTTAAAATTAGGGTTGGCATTTGTTTGCACCTAGTTTAAAACAAAAAAACTTTTTTTCTGCTAGTTCCCAAATGTGTGTTGTTTAGTTCGAGGACAGAAATCATCTTTTTTTTCTTATTTCAGCCTGAGCCAAACAAACCATATTTAGACCATACTCAATTTTAAGAAGATTAACAAAAATACTAATGCAATTTGTGACCTTCACAAAGCATTTCCTAGAAGAACCCACATATTTTCAACAATATTTCTGATATAGATAGATTGGGGAAAACTTCGAGGCTCCCAGTGACTTTAATCATACTTTTTCCTTGCCAATTTGTGCTAATTTATCTGTCATCAGCAACTGCTGCTCTTTAAACAGTACATTTGGGTTAAGAATCTTGAAAATCTCATTTTATCATACATACACAAACCCTCCTTGAAATGGGTACTGAATACACTAAGTGGTTTTCAGCTCCTTTCCAAAATTATGGGATGGGGGAAAAAAAAAAAAAAAAAAAAAAAAACAAGGTATAAGATGAAGCAGTAACCTTTTCCCTTTAATTTAATGCTGACATTTTCCCGCCAAAAAGACTTGCATCTGTCCAACTCTCCTGAAGCATGAGTCATTGACAGGTCACGCTCTAATAATGAAGGTTTTAATCATTTAAAGCACTTTAAGCTACAAGTCATTTATTTTCCAAATTTGATATATATACAATTTTTGTTTTGTTAAAGCCACAATCATCATTTTCAAATCTAATTTGTCTGATTTTGCTCTTAAAGCAGCACTGGACATTTTCACAAAACATGAGTTCTTCACTGTGCTGGGCAATGAGTGTCTTGGCCATTGGAAGACTCATTTATTATGAAATCATTTCATTTCTCTACACCCCAATGTAAACTTGCAAATACCCACAATGTGTCCTGGAAAGCGCCACCATGCACAGCACCACACACACACACCCCACACCACATACCCACTTGAACCTTTTTACACACACATAAATTCACAACAGTGACATACAAATACAGTCCCCTCATCAAACTAACAATGAATATCTAACCTTTGAGGAGAGAACCCATGATGCAATCAGAGGGTGTTTTGAACCATCCCCTAATGCATTGCAATGTGCCTATACGGTGCTGTACTGTCCTACCACATTTTAGTACTTATGGATAAAAAGTTTTCAAAAAGTTTAAGAACCACAAGACATTTCCTGATCATGCTAAAAATTCCCTACGCCCTAACCTTCGTTGTCTAAAAAAGTGTAAAAGTTGATGTTTTTATGGTGTTAATAATAGGATTTTTGTGGGATCACATTACCCATTTGTAGGGTGAATTTTCCCCCAAATTGGGTGCATTGTGGGACTGACTCAATACAACACCCTCTGTATTAACAATATCAGTACACCCCTAGAATAAAACTTCTTGCCACCTTTCTGTATTTAAAGCTATTTAAAAAATGACTCCTGAAAATTTTTTAATTTTTATGTCATCTGAACCGTTAGCCTTGGTAATCATGTGTACACAATCTTATGTGAAAATTCGGTTGTATTTTGTAAGAAATTTCGCGATTTTTGTATTTTCTGTTCCGTAAACGGACATAAATTACAGCAAGTGGCCTATGGTACCGTGGGAAACAAAGAATTGCCCATAAACAAACCGCAGATCCGATCAACTCAAATTTTGTGAATAAGCTTTTCCTCAACGATATCTAACAACCATGAATAAAACTGAAGGTGCTGGAATCACGAATGCACTTTAATTTTGCAATCTAAAGCATTTCCTTGCTTTAATAGCATTTCTAATTTGGGCAGAAAGCAATCTGAAATTTATTTTTATTTGTTTTTTTAAATAAAAAAATCTTTTGAGGGTGGTTTCATTTTAATATGGTTGTGGTGCTGCCTTTTAATTTCCACAATATTTTCTTTCTGAGACAAACCTGGAACAGACACTACTGTGCAAGCAGCAGCAAGTGCACTCAGCTCATCCATCAACATAATTTTCACATGCACTGGGGTTTTTGTTTTGTTTGTTTTTTTGCTTCACAATTCAAAGTTTGTGACAGGTTCTTTTGTCTTTATTGAGTGCATAATTCATGTCACGACTTCCCATAAATAATGGCTTCAAACTGTTTAATAAGACAACAGCCGAGATATTGGACAGCCGGGAGACCGGAATATAGGTTGGAGGGAAGAAAGCATAATAGCGAGTATAAACATGAGAAGTGTCAACTATACCAACTGACTTCTACATATATTTTTTTAGACCAAAATCACGTACAAGGTGCTTTTTTTGGAGGATATTATGGAACAAGAAAAAATAGCATTCTAGTGTTAATAGCGTTACCCTCTACCGCCCATGATTCAAAGCTTGCTTTTGATTGGCTAGTTTACTAGCCAGTAATTCTCTCCAATAATGGTTGGGGTTACGTCCTAGTGCGTGATGCAAAGCAAACATTCTTTTCGGCGGATGACACACCACTATTGTGCAAATGTAAACATTGATGCTACAAGACAAATGGTGCGCACTGTAAAAACGATAAACCTATTCCGTGTTAGGAAGAAATGGCCATTATTTCTTTATATTTTATTGGGTCCATGTTTATGCCAAATGTCCTCAGGAGTAAAAACATCATGGGTCTCGGGCTTCAACCTCGTCATTTATTCATGTTTTCTACTTGCCCTCAGACACATTATCTTGCATAAAGATGACATCTTACCCTTTATTTTCTTAATAAATAGATGTAATAACCAACTTAACACACAAACATACATACATAACAGACAAGAAAAATTCTGAGTGAATACATAGCCACCCCCCTTTTTTTCATTTTTCCTCCTTCACATCGAGTCCATTTCGTGCACTATGTCCCCACTCGACACCTTCAAATTTAACTACATAGTATCTAAAAACAATGTTTCAGACGATCAAAATTTGAAACATTCTAAGGTTACACACACAGGGCCACACTTTGGTACACAACACACCCCACTTGAACATTTTACACAACATAAATTCACACAGTGGAAGCATACATAAAGTCCCCTCTCAACTAACAATGAATATATAACCTGTTGAGGGAGAGAACCCCCTGTTAGCAAGCAGAGGGGTGTTGAACCAATCCCATAAGGCATTGCAATGTGGCCTATACTGTGCGGTACTGTACTAAACACAATGTAGGTAATTAGGGATAAAAAGTTCAAAAAAGTTTAAGAACCACAAGCATTTCATGATCATGCTAAAAATTACCTAAGCACTAACGCTTCGTTGTATAAAAAAGTTAAAATTGATGTTTTAGGTGTAGAATAGGATTTTGTGGGATTCACATGACCCATTTGTAGGTGAATTCCCAGAACTGGTGCAGTGTGGGACTGACTCAATACACCCTGTTTACAATATAAAGTACACCCTCGAATAAAAACATTCTTGCCAACCTTGTACTGTATTTAAAGCTAGTTAAATGGACTCCTGAAAAAGTTGAGATTTTATGTTAATCTGACAACGTAGCCTGGTATAATCCATGTGTACCAAATATTACGTGAAATTCGGTGGTGTATTTCGTTAAGGAATTCGCGATTTGTATTTTCTTGTCCGTAAACGGACAGAAATTACAGCACAGTGGCCTATGGTACAGTGGGAAACACAAGATTGACTCATAACCAAAACAGCAAGATCGGAATAACTCAAATTTGTGAATAAGCTTTTCCAAGGATATATAGCGAACCATGAATAAACTGAAGGTGCTGGAATCACGACATGCACCTTTAATTTTGCAATCTGAGCATTTTCCTGCTTATAAGATTTTAATTGGGCAGAACGCAATCTGACGTATTTTTAGTTTTTTTAAAGAAAAAAAATTTTTTGAGGGTGGTTTTCATTTTAATAGGTGTTTGTGGGGCAATGGGCCTTTTAATTCCAAGTCAATATATTTTTTGAGACACCTTGACACAGACACGACTGTGCACCAGCAGCAGCAAGTGCACTCAGCCATCCATCAGACATAATGTACATGCATGGATTTATTTTCACAAATAAATTTGATGACAGGTTCTTTTTGTCTTGATGGAGTGAAAATTCATGTCACGCTTCCATAAATCATGGCTTAAACTGTTTAATTCAACAACAGCAGAGATTTGGAAGCATCCTGGAGACAGGAATAGAGGTGGAGGGAAGAAAGCAGTATAGCGAGTAATAATCCTGAGAATTGGCAAAAAACCAACTGACTGCCTACATATCTGGGGACAAAATACACGTACAAGGTGATTTTATTGGAGCTATATATGGAACCAAGAAAATAGCATTTAGGTTATAGCTTACCACTAATGCCATTATTCAAAAGCGTGCTCTTTTGATTGCAGTTACTAGCCAATAATTCTCATAATGGGTTGGGTACGTCTATGCGTGCAAAGCAAACACCTTTCGGCGGATTGACACACACCAATATGGTGCAATGTTAAACATTGATCAGACAAGACAAAGTGGGCGCCCCTGTAATAAAACATAAACACCTATTTACGTTTTGTAAGAAAATGGCCATTTTTCGGTTATATTTATGGGGTCCATGTTTATGCACAATTACTAGGAGTAAAAAACATCAGGGTCTCGGGCTGCACTCGTAGTATTCATGTTTTCACGTTGCTAGACACATTATATGCATAAAAACATGCAAATCTTACCCTTATTTCTTAAAAATAGATGTAAATAACCAACTTAAAAACAAAAAAATAAATACATACAGACATAATTAAAATTCGAGTGAATACATAGCACCTTTTTCAGTTTCCTCATCGAGTCCATTTCGTGCACTATGTCCCACTCGGACACCTTCAAATTTACTACATAGGATCTAAAAAAAACCGTGTTTCCAGACGATCAACATTTGAAAACATTTAGGTTACACACACAGGGCCACACTTTGTAAGCATTCACCCTGCCATTAAGGATGCTATGTGATAAAAACAGGTCAATGAGTGAGTGCATTAAATGGCCCAATGGACCCAATACCAAGCATGGCAGCAATATGGACATTGCATAGGAGCTACAGATCCCAATTAACTTTTTTTGGTAGAGTAACACACTAGACACAAAATACTAAATATTACCAGAGGGACATACATTAGCACACACAAATTTGTGTTGATTTTAAGTCTTCTGGATCTAGGTAAAAATATACCATTAAAACAAATTGCACACACGCACAAAAATTGAGGCTCAAACCTAACAAAAATATAATCTCTGTGCAGATCCAAAAATACAAACAAGCAAGCATATAATATAAATACTTGCATTGACACCCACCATAGAACAAGCACAAAACACATATTGTTGATGGAGGCATGAATCCATGGATTTTGAGGTGCCTCTTTACGGGTAGGCAAGTTTGACACTTTTATCATACAAGTCAAGTTTGTTAAGTTTTGCAGGGTCAAACAACCTTAAGCAATCGGGTAAAACTACTGAATTCAAATGTTTTGTGTTATGTTAGCAAAACAAAAAACATGCATGGCATGGCATGGCTTGGGACCTGACTCCGAAAGTCAGGTTCAGAAATCTAGGGGGATTAAATTTTGTGTGATTTTCCCGATCCTTGTACGGTGCACGTGATGATCATGGACCTGATACAAATTTTTTGTCAAAAGCCCTGTTTTTTAAACCCACATATTACATCAACCCACTAGTTACATGTACGTAACACTAATATTATGTTATAAAATGAAAAGCTCAATGAAATTTTCCAATTCCAATTTGAAGCTTCTGTGTATATATACCTCTAGGAAATACACAAGATATTAATCTTGTTTACAAACAAAGAACAGTATGCACGTCCAAATGTGCCGTTCCTTTAAGGGAAACTGACCTTATATTGCACGTGTAGATGTGTAATACGCTAGAGAAAAAAAATGCCAATTACAAACTGTTGAGGTCTCTCTACAGGGGTTTCCTGAGGTTTTGGGTTTTAATAGTAAAGGTGATTTCGGAGTTCGCGTGTAATAGGTATTCGTGTTGACACATTTTCTATAATGGATTGTAAGGTCAAATCATCTTCTCGTCTACGAAAACATGACTTGTGGCATGACTGCGATAAAACAATTTATCTCACTCGCATTTCTCACTTGTTGTGTTGTTGTTGGTGTTGTTGTTTGTATTTATTCCCCTAGAGGAATTCCTTCTTTGATTGTGGTTAAGTAATATGCTGAGTCGGAATAGACATTTTAATTTAAATAAAACTGATAAAATTACAAAGCTGTACCTATCTAAGAAGAGTCTGGTTATCCTTAGTGGTATCTGTACTTGTATCTTTGCTTGGCTGATACATCTCATAGGTGAGTCAAGGGAGGTTAGTGTTCTTCCCACAAGGAATGTCTTACAATTACAATTTTTGCAAGATTTCAACATGAATTTATACAAAAATGCAAAAAGTACTTAAAAATTGACAAGATTGTGATGAGTTCTGTTCATTAGGTACTTTTTGTCACTACAAATTCATGGGACAACCAGTGCACTAATTGTAGGGAAGAATTGCATTGTGGGAAGAAGCACTCTACCTTACTCTTGGTGAGTTCCATCCTTGAAGGCTGCCCCACACACTACCTTTCTAGGATTGGATGGATCTTAAAAAAACCATTTTGTTGCAATTGTAGGGAATTGAAGTAGTATATGGGGGGGCATTTTACGAAAGATTTGCCCATTTTCTAAAGCGATGATAAATTTCTGGAAGCTAGTATGGTCTTTACAGGAAATCAGAATACAAAAAGCTCCTTTTTTTGGGTCAAATTCTTTTCAGTGTGTCCACAATAACTAAAAAATACTGTCATCTGAAACACAACGAAAGCTTACCAGCTGGCAAATGTAATCTTTATGCAATATTGCCTTGCTTGTCAAATTTGGATGATAATTAGTACGGCAATGAGCATAAGACAGGACTGTGAGTTGGCTTTTAAGGCTTAAAAAAATGTTGGTTGTTATAAAAATGGCTAAAAAAATACACATAAGGTACTGCAAGTTAAACATCCCCCGGCTGATTTTATCCGAATGAACTAGGGACGATGAACGGAGTAAGAGACCATTTACTATATTAACAACAACCCCCTATGGAGAGCATGACCCCAATGGTTAGGGTATTGGCCTGGTGCTTTAATTCCAGGGGGGACCATTTGCGGGGATTGATTGGGTACTAAATCTTGATGAATCTGATACAGGAGCTACTGATTGAAATTGGATTCGTTCTCCCACAAAGGTGTGCCAGTGAACTTGGGCAAATGACACATGATTAATAACCCCTCGTTCAGAGGGGACACTAAGCCATCGGTCCTATAAGAGAGTCATGTATGGTATGCCACACACAGTACGGTTCAAAAAGATTGGGGTTACCCCTGGCTGTACCCAGGAAGCCGGGGAAGGGACGCACAAGAGAAAGAAGCGGGCGAGAGAGGCGGGCGGGGGGAGACACGACAAGGCTCAAAAGAAACAAGGATAAGAAAAAAAGAAAAACCCCCCCCCCACCCCCCCCCCCCCCAAAAAAAAAAAAAAAAAAAGAAAAAAAAAAAAACCCCCCCCCCCCCCAAAAAACACCCACAAAAAATCAAAAAAAAAAAAAAAAAAAAGAAAAGAAAAAAAACAAAAAAGAAAAAAAAAAGAAGACAAAAAAAAAAAAAAAAAAAAAAAAAAAGAAAAAAACCCTCCCCCCCCCCCCCCCCCCAAAAAAAAAAAAAACAAAACAATCACCAACCACACAAAAAAAAAAAAAAAAAATAAAAAAAAACCAAAGAAAACCACAAAAAATATAACAAAAAAAAAAAAAAAAAAATAACAAAAAAAAAGAAAAAAAAAAAAAAAACAAAAACAAAAAAGAAAAAAACATCTCCAAAAAAATAAAAAAAAAAAAACAAAAGAAATAAAAAAAAGAGAAAAAATGAAGATTTTTTACAAAATAAAAAAGAAAACCAAAAAAAACAAACACCAAACAAAAAACCCCCCCAAAAAAAAACAAAAAAAAACAAAAAAAAAAAAAAAAAAAACCAAAGAAAAAAAAAAAAAAAAAAAAAATACTCTCCCCCCCCCCAAAAAAAAAAAAAAAAAACAAAAAAACAACAAAAAAAAAAAAAAAAAAAAAAAAACACAAAAAACAAAAAAAAAAAAAAAAATGAGCACCAATGGGCGAAGCTATAAGAAAAGGTTGTTAGAGTTTGAGTAGAGATTGTCTGTGTTGTTTGTGCTTTGGGTTTTTGGTTAGATGTTTTTGTGATTAAGTCTTGTGATTCTAGCAGTTAAGTGGTGGGCTGGAGGAGGTATTTAAAGATCGTTTGGTTTTTTAACTTGAGTCTTATGACTATGTGTGGTATGTAACCTTTTTCTATTTTTTTATAAGAGTTGTTCTTTATGGCTAATCAATGATGTTTACCCTATTGACATTTTGATTGAATGACCTCTAAGACCTTGTCCATGTATTTAAAGGTTTTATGGCAAAGCAATCAACATTCAATCTCCAAGTTTTATGCTGAAACTAATTGGTACCGGTCACCTTTGGTTGGCAAAGGGGGACTCTAGAAATGCTTTGCATGTGTGTGGGTGGTGTGTGCGTGTGTGTGTGTGTGTGTCCCACGCAGTATCTGGATCAATGCAAGTGTGGGTGTGCATCTTCGCACCAGAGATGATCGCAAGTGGGCATGGGTGGTGATGTAAAGTTGGTCATGGTGAACTAGGGGGTTTTTTGAAACAAAAAAACAAAGGACACACCCCAAATATGGTCAACAATAGAGTCAAATTTGGTCAAGAATAGGATATATTGTTAGAAGCCTGTAAGCATGAGATCTTGCTGATCTAAACGAGTATGGGTGTCCATATTGGCACCTAGATGTCAACCAAGTAGATGGTGATGTAGTTCGAAGGTGGGGCATATGGGCATGGGTCAAAGGTCAGTGAAATGTGGTTCAAAAATGGGATTTGAAATGGTATAAGCCTGGTTGGCAATTGTGCGCTGGTGATTGAAAAACTTGGTGGGTGTGGTCAACATTCAGTGCCGAAAAAATGTGACGGTTCCATTTGAAGGTCATGTGGGGTCAATCACGGTCAAATGGGATAATATAGCTATAACCTTGCAAAGGTGGAGGATGATGATAATGTGGTGATTGTGGTGAAACATTCAGTGCTGAAAAATTTGACGTCATTTTCAAGGTCATGCGGGGTAATTCAAGGTAAAGGGAGTTAAATTGCTATAACCCTTGTCAATGTGGTAGGTGATGAAACTTGGTGGGTGTGGTCAACATTCAGTGGTGGAAAAATTTGAGGTAATTTCAAGGATGTATGGGTCATTCAAGGTCAAAGCACTAATTAGGTGGTAGGATGGTAAAAAACTAGGGGGTGTGGTCAGCATTCAGTGACCAAAAAATTTGAAGGGCATGCGGGGTCATCAAGGTCAAATCACTAATTATGGCAACGTAGAAACTTTCTCGTCTGAAACAATGTTTAAACAAGGCGGTCCTTGAACCCTAGTCGCCTGTGGGCTAGTACTTGTTGTTTATGACCTTCAAAATTTTCAGAAGCCCAAAGTTACTACACCACGTTTCTTGACCCATAAAACTATTTGTCGTGGATTATTTGACTTTTGGGATGACACCACATGTCCTGAAAGGACGCTTTTAATAATTTTTGTCGGCACTGAATGTTGACCACCCGCACCGAGTTACATTGCCCAATCCATTCCAAACAGCAATTGTCAAGGTCACAAAGGTCACATGAGGTCAAGAAATGAGGGATACTACCCAAGGCCCACTGTATTAAATGTAATGAAAATCGATTGACATATGTGGTGCACCAAGCAGTGTTACAATTATTGGACCATTTAAGGTCACACAAGGTCAAAAAGGGTCACATATGGCACCGACACGAGGGATTGGGGATGCTCCAAGAAATGTTATAATTCTGAACTCTTTTTTTTTAAAAAAAAAAAAAAAAAGGTCATATGATCACACATGCGGGACCCTATGCAAGGGCCATTTTTCAAGTTGCATAGAAATCGAGCGCAATGTGGATACACAAGCGAATTTTATAATTCTGACCATTTTAAGGTC
This sequence comes from Ophioderma brevispina, assembly GCA_023653785.1. Lineage (NCBI taxonomy): Eukaryota > Metazoa > Echinodermata > Ophiuroidea > Amphilepidida > Ophiodermatidae > Ophioderma > Ophioderma brevispina. The sequence continues at coordinate 7,157 of JAMKCH010010409.1, read as the reverse complement.
CCACAAGGTCAAAAAGGTCTACGAACATCACCATACCTTGGGACATTACCTCAGAGGCATTGAAAAACTAAGTGTTATGAAAATCGTTTGACGTATTGAATCCGCCCAAGCCAAATAAAGCAAGGTTATAATTCTGGTCACAGAAGGTCACATGAGGTCATCAAAACATGTGGGACACTACCCAAGGGCATAATGATATTCAAAGGGTCTTGAAAAGCGACGAAATATGTTGCATGATACACCAAGCATTTTATAATTTTATATTCTGATCATTAAGATCACACAAGGTTCCACCAACAGTGGGACATTACCAAGGCCAAATTGATCAAAGTGTCATGGAAATCAATTGACAGTGAAATACAGGTAAATTTCGTAATTCTGACCATTTTTGGAAATGACCTGAAGGATCTCTATAAGACTTTGACTCCCCTCGGTGAGAGGGTACGGGGGGGGGGGGGGGACCATCAAGGGAACATTAACAGCATAGTGTACAATAAAAATTGTGATGTAGGCCTAGGTGGAAACAGTGGCAAGTTGACATGCCAACTTGGAAACCAACTTTCAGTAGTCAGAGAACAAAATGCAGTTATTTTGGACCCAAAATCAATATTATGCGAATTTGTCAATTTTTGGCCTAATAGTGTCACTTTACGGCAGTATGTAGAACTGTCAGTCAGTGAAAGGCTAATTTGGAGCACAAAGATTGTTTTTTAATGACATGAAAAATAAAGTGAAAAAAGTCTAAACTTTAAAGGATCATCCTTGAAACGAAGCTACATATGTAAAATGAACTGAATTCAATGAGATAGAGCTTTTAAATGACAGCTTCAGGAAAAAATTGGACAGAGCTCTGCCGTATGACAGCCCATTTAAGGAAAACTGGCAGTCAGGAACTAAGTCCATATGGAGTATTTTTTTTTTGTTAAACTATAACAGTCTAACCTTTCAAAGTTTGCAACCTTAAAAAAAAAAACTATTACTATAAGCAATAAGTGTTTGTAGTCTATGACCTTTGCACCATTGCAGTTAAAATAGTTAATCAAAATTGCTTCAGAGGACATTTGGCATACAGCAGTTAAATAGGTAAATCAAAATATTGATGAAGTGAAACCATCCAAAGTCGGAGAAAAACAGGTCGGAAACTATTTTAGACATACTTTAGAAAAATGAAAAGCTTCAAATCCATGTCTTTTATCATTTTGGAAAGATTGCCCTCTTAATTAAACTTACTGTCTGTATATTTTCTTCTCTTTATACACTTCTTTTATTAAGTAATGCGACTAGTTTCCGTATGTTTTGCGGGGAAAACGTACGTGCCGTATTTGTATCATTTTCCCGTGCAAAATACGAAAAATCCGTACTAGTAGGCATGGCTGCAGCGCGCAAGTTGATTTGGGGTTACCATTTTTACTTACAGACGCACGAACACAGACTCGTACTCATGCTTTATGGGTCTAACAAAAAATGTTCATAGGACTTATCATTTAAAACCTGTAAGCACTTAATGTTTTCCTAAACCTCATGATTTAATTGCCCACGCGCGCGTACTAAACGAACATTCTGCTGACGCTGCATGCTGAAATTCCATTTTCCCCCTTTTTATTTGTTCATCATTCTTACAAGAAAACATTTTAGAGTCTCTGACATCGATCAAGATGAAAAATGTACAGTAAAAAAAACAATTCCGTCTCATGTTTGATGTAGTCTTGTGCAGAACAAAGGAAAATAAGGGCAACAAATTACAATCAAATCAAAGGTAGACCCTATAGGCCTACGTGGTATTTTCCTATTCGACAGTTGATGTTTTAAGACAGACTGAGGCGGGTTTCGTACTTTCCAATACAGGATTATTACGTCACGCAGGAGGATTCATGTACAAGATTAAATTGACGTCATGCAGGGAATTCCTGTGGAACCATCGATTATACGGAATAGGTGGAGATCGCATTCAATATTGAAATTTCTGTTCGTTTATTCCCCTCTCGTAGGCTAACAATCTTAATGGTCATAAGCTTGTGAGATCTTTCCGCTAGTTCACATGTCTTATCAGAGATCGGTGGAACTTAGTACAACTTGCGTCCCCTCCCTTCCGCATATTTACCAATCTGTGGATGCGGTGGGCTTGGGACACTTGCGAGCTAACCTCTGGCATTTTCTAACCCCTCATAAGAGCTCTGATAAATTACATAGGGAGGCCTATGAACAAGGCATTTCGTTTGTTGTCGTTACATATTACGGGTGGAAAATATTGATTACCTGCAAACTTTCTTTCCCTTTGTGCAAAAAAACGGGGGATCCCCAGGTGACGTAATCAGGAAAATACCTACAATACATCCACGGCTTTGAGAGAATATTACGCTATGATGCGTCGTGATTTTTTCTGAAGCCGTAGGCTAAATGTTGACTGCAATATTTATCACAAAAGGCATTTTCTGTTTCCTCCTATATAGAAACAGTATGAAATTTGTGCGGACTTGCAGTCTGCTTTCCAAAGCCTGGTTTATGGCCTTCGGGTGTCTATCCACGGGCCCCGGGCTGTTTATGGTAATAGTGTGGCTATTGTAATCCATGTGCCAAGCATGGACAAGGGGAGGGGCCCAACATTGAGCACGGTTTTCATTCGCCGGTTAAACGCAAGGCAAGCCAATATTGTTTTTTATTATTATCAAAATTGAGGTCGTGTGATGGTGATCAACTTTTCAGGTTTAAAATGAGCACAATTGGTGATTTTCCACACTCGCAACGACAAGAACCGATGAATGGAAGGACAATATTAAGGCTATTGGATTTAAAACTACAACCTTGGACCGAGGTCGCGCAGGATTTTCGTACGTATTTCTTATTAATGAGCTGCACATGATATTGTAATAGACTTCTCAATCACGCACTCATGCAATCTATTGGAGGTAGCAAGAAGAGTATAATGCAAATTAGCAACCTGCAGGTATTGAAAGGATGACTACATTAGATAAAAGGGGTGGACGCCTCTGGGTTGTCTATTTTATAAGCTGACCAGAGGACAAAATATTTATCTGCAAACCTCAATTTTGCGTAAAAAGCATAGTAGGTTAAATAAGTTAATATAGTAACGACATTGATAGAACTCGATAAGTGGACAAGTTGTATTCGAAGCCTTTTGTGAACAGGGAAGGTGTGGCTTTCATGTGTCAATTAAAATGATTCCCCCCTTGTCCGGTTCCATCCCAATTTGCAGTCATGTTAGTACATGAACATTAAGTTGCGTTAAAATAAAAACACTACATAACGGGGTTAACTCAAACACCCATTAAAAAAAATGGAGCATTTGACATTTAAAAAAAAGCATCGCCGATTGTATCAAGGAGATACGAGTACTGACTTTGATGCAAAATAATGTCTTTGAAACTCAATTGAGCAGCCGATTCTGTATTAATCTACACATTCAACTCTTATGCCACCACACAAAAAAAAACCTTGGAGCAAATGGTTGCTGCGGGAGAAGTCCAATTTCTCATAAACAAACCACTGAACCTTGAGCATCGCAGTGAGTGTCCTTATTGCCATATTCAACTGCGTACTCATTGTTGCAGAGGTCGCCAGGGTGCATGACAAAACGGACACAGTAGAAGAGCTGCATTTCGCATGGCAACATCCGAGGTCGTTACTTCGACACATCATTACAAATAATGAACAAATAAAAATCATATAAACGTAAAATAAAACCTAAATAACTTTATAAACAATAAGCTTACATAAAAAAAAAAACTAACAAATAGACCCACGTCCAAAAAGGAAAGAAACTCCTTGACAAACGCAATCGCACGACAAAATGGACCGGATCCATCTCATGTCCCTTTGAATTAAATGGTATATCTTCACTTGTAAACCCCGCCCTTACAAACTCGAGGATGAAAAGAGGTGCGACCATGCACCAGGATCAGGTGACGTCGGAATGCTAACAGCATGAGGCAGAACACACCATGACAAATACAAGCCACGAAAAAGCGCCACAAACTTCCCCTCCGAATAAAATGAGCCAAAAAAAAACACTTCACAAATATAATCCTATCATAAACAAATAAAATCTATAATTTAAAATAAACAATAAAATTTTAAAATTGAAATTGGTTAATCACAAAACAACCCCGAAATAAAACCTTAATATATCCAGACTCCACTTATAAATCAAATTAGCTCCCCTAACACAATTGTATAACCCGTATATAGAAATTTATTGGGACGATTTTTTTTTTACAACAAACACCTGCTGAACTAATAGGACGATGCACATACATCCTTGAAGCAGGAATTGTACGTAAACGTATACACCACATACACCAGTGCAATCAGTGCTGATTCTGATTCATTTGATTCGGTATTTGAGTGTACATTTTATCTAGGTTTCCGCTATAAAAAAATCGCGCTTTCGACGGCCGCGTTAGCTATTACAACAAAAACATACGCGAGTATTGACTCTGATATCTGGGTACGGGGTTACACACATGCCGAAAACACAAAACAAACGGGAAAATACACACTTCTAGGCCATTTTGCTGACGAAATTCATTCAGCTTGAGAGCACATCCCACACTTTTCACACGACCCAATTTTGAAACAAATATGCTCAATCAAGGGCAACGGAGATAGGCCTAGATTTTTTCGCCCGCTTGCCGAATCGGTACGATAGATTAGCTTCACTCCTGAAGATAAAAAATCATCTAATGGTGAATGGCATCAACATCCAGACTATTTAGTCCTAAACAAACTCTAACAATTCTGGTTAAGCTAAATACCTCTAGTAGATACTAATGTGCATGGAGATAGGTTGGTACAGCACCTTCACCAATCAGTTCTGTATCAAATACTCAGCTACCAGCATGTTGGCCCTCTCTGGCAGGTCACCACCGGAGTGGACAAAAGGGTAAAACATAGATGTCAAAACCAGATAGAAGAAATATTTAGTTAAGAGCAAAAAGTGTATTAAGTTAAAAATTTTACCTCAATGAGGTCATGTTATCTCACAAAGTCCTTTCTTAAACACTAAAACCCCAACTTTTACACTCACTTTAGCCCACAAACACTAGTACTTAAAGGATTTTTTTATCATGTATGTGAAATGTTGGGTGGGCCTTATTTGAAAACTTTTTATCCCTATTAGTACTGATGTGTGCTTAGTACAGTACCATACAGTGGTGGGGGGGTGTGTATGTGGGTGAGTATGTATTTGTATAATATTAAAAAAAAAACCATATAGACGCAACAAAACATACTACTAAAGTAATCCCCAATATACCAATCAGCTTGAAGTAGGATGACACAAAAAAAAGACGGTATTCTGGCAGAAAGTTCTCTGCAGAGAATTATCCTGCAGACCTCTTTTCTTCTCTAGTGCCAGGCTGTTGTAATAAGAATATTATCAACATACCATACTTTTCCCAACTTGTTGACACAAATTTATCATGGCAACAGCACATATAAAATTATACAGAATTGAATTGATAACACTGCAAACGCAAGCCCAAAACTTGGGACTTCTAATCCGGAAAATGCCATCACTACTGGCAAGTACTTTTCTACATGTACAGATAAGAATTATCCATTTAATAAACAAAAACTTGCGCACATCATGAAGCATATTATACAGAGATGCCAGTGAGTATCAACTAATCCTGAAAGTGGTGAAAAAAATCCTGAAAAAAAATGTGAATTTTTGCAAGAATGACTCAAATCAGGTTGATAAATAAAAATGCAGAAATTTAGCAAACAAATTACCTGAAATCTTGAAATTTCATGATAACTGGCATCCCTGTGTTATAAGTCATTTTGACAAAACACCATACATAACACCTCTTTCTAGCTTCCAATCAAAGCACTTGTGTGAGACAGGTTTTGATGATATCACACTACACATTAAACATTGCTGACATTAAAGGCCGACTCGAGATTTCAAATAAATTTTAACGTATAATTAAAATATCAACTTAGAACTCAGGATATCCCCTAAATGCTTAAATATCCAAAGTTTTGAGATGAATCCGCTTTTCGTTTTCATCAGTACACTTTATATACCGTATAACAGTGCCATCGGGTATACAGTGTATAACAAAAATTCCGATCCCGAATTTTGAAATAAACAAGTTTTGTGATTTTCTATAGGAAGGACTTTGATTAGCTTAGTTATTTCACACGTGAAATTTATAATGGACAGAGCATGATGTCTATGCAAAAAACACATTTGTTTGGAACATTGGAAAAAGGGCGCCCTCCTCGGGAAATCTCTGAGTCCGCCCTTTAAAACTTTGCTTCTCCAAAAGTTATTAATAAAGCCGATACAAATGTATTGTGTATCTTGAAACCAATGGCGAGATATTGCTTGTACCAAGAGAAAAATATTAAACTTTAATGTAGTACAAGTGATCTGCAGATCACTAGTGTTAACCTGACATCTCAAAAATTGGTCTGAGACGACCTTTGACCTTAACAGGTGACCTTTGACCGTAAAAGGTGACCTTTGACCTTCCAAGGTTACTTTGAACCTTAAAAGGTGACCTTTGACCTCTTAAAAATAGGAAATTACCCTATTGGACCAGTGACCTAACTTTGATTGCAATTGGCTTCAATTTTTTCAATGCGGGGGCACCAAATTGTCACGTAACTTTAAAACCACGGACAAACCGGCAGACAGAATAGCTGCATGATTAGTGTTCCCATGAGTCTTTGTTTCAGGCGACACCATATGATTACCAAGTATTAATGTTTAATCTGTTGACTTTGGCATACCTTTGTGCATGTTATTAATGGTGATAGAAAATATATACTTTCTATCTTCATGTTTGATTGATTACTAATGGCACCCGCATTTGTCCAACATGTCACAAATCAGATATCATTTTATGGGTCGACAACACAAATATTGCCCATGATTACAGCCACTTCTTTAATAACACTTGGTTCACAAAGATGTCCTTATATACTTGGATGTATACACAACTTTTTATATGACAGGGTTGGGGGAGTTTTTTATTTTTACTAGTGACAGAGCTGCATGCTTAAGCTGAATAAATCTTGAATTACCTCCATATGCACCTTTAAACAATGAACTCATTTTATTAACCCTACCCTAATTCCTAATGGGCCAACCATGCTGAACCAGCACCCATATATTTTTCAATTGGATT
>JAMKCH010010408.1:0-33381 GCA_023653785.1 Ophioderma brevispina | reverse complement strand
ATATCAGCCCTATTCCAGAGCACCATCATTGTACTAGGTTTGAAATAAACCTTTCAATGGGGGAGTAGGGGATTGCAGTGGAATAGCCCATGGGATAACTTCATTGGAAATACCTACCCCCTTGTGGAAGATGGAGGTAAAGCCTCTACAGGGGAAAGAGTATGGATATAAAATAGAATAGCCCACTTGGATAACCATTGATTCCCACCCCTCTGTGGAAGTTTTGGATAAAGTCGTCAACAGTGCGCAGTGGATTTCAAATGAATAGCCCATTGGAATAGGGGAGGGAGAAGGCCTGTATGCAGGGGGAAGTGTGGGGGGGGGGGTTCGTGTGTGTGGGGGGGGAGGGTGGTGGGGTGCGGGTTGGTGGTGCACCCCCTCCCCCACCCTCAATTCAACAAAAGGGGCAAATAGGTCCACTTTGTGCTGAATTTTTGATAACAAAAAGTCAAAATTTAGAAAATTTTGACAAGAAAGTCCACTTTTTTTGGTGATGGACATGTTCAAAAGGTAAAAACAGGCCCATTTTAGGGGGGTTTGCCACTTTTAGCAAAAAAGGTCCATTTTTTATGTCCTGCACCCTCCAAAATACATCCTGCCTACGGACCCTGAGGGGGGCTACTGGCATGGTTGTAGGGAGAGGACAAAGATGGGCAAGCATTACACAATGTATGATGCGAAGGACAATAATCATTCAAAGTCAGGTGTTCAAAAGTCATGCCACCTCTTTAAAATGTGAAGCATTTAATGGTGCAAGAAATTTTGGAACACCCGTATGTAGGCCATACTGGCAAAAGCGTGGTGGTATGGTGTTTTAGCATGCCAATTTATAAATCCAAGATGATGCTGCTGTCACTTGCAGGCCAGGCAGATTCGCTCATTCTCCATGTAATATGTATTGACCTAGTCTTGTGTCAAGACTTCAATGAGGAATTATAATGCCTGGGCCTGAATAAAGTTCTATAATCCGTCATGAAGTCTTGACACTAGACTAGTTCTGTGCAAATTACATTGAGGCATATCCTGATTGTACCATGTTAATGCCAGGGAAGTCAGTGGTCTTTGAATGGCTTGCGGTCATTTGGGAGCCATCTCAAACCACTGACCAAAGACTAGGCATTTGTTTGGATCATTAGAAAGGATTTTTCATGCTGACTCCATGATGATATTGCAAATTTTGAATTGTTGTTGAAATAAATTACATCGGGCCTCGACCCCTTTTGTCGCCTGCCGTCTCGCCCGGTTTGTGAAGATAGCCGCACATGAGCTTGGACCTTGATATGTGACGTTTAACCTCATAAACAAATGAGGGATTTGCATGTACAACAACACAAATAAACCAAGTTGGTTCCAATTGAACTTAACTTTCAAATGAGGTCAATTTTACATTTTCAGTTATTTTACACTTGAACTAATGTGGACCTTTGACCTTGGTATGTGAACATTTGACCCATCAACAATGAAGCATCCCATGTTGCACCTATGACCCAAGTTTGGTTCCAATTGAACTTCAACTTTTCAAATGAGGCAATTTTACATTTCAGCCCTATTTTACAACTTGCCTCACATGACCTTTGACATGGTATGGACCTTTTGACTCATCAAATGGGGGGGGATGCCAAGTTGCCCCTGTGACAGAAGTTTGGTTTAAATCCATAAATGTATGTGGATATTACGGCAAATGTTAACCCTTTTTCCACAACAGACATCAACAACAGACATTCAAAACAGACATCAACAACAGACAGCAACAAGGGCGCGCCGCCAGGTATAAATCATAAGAGGGGCGAAACCTCATAGGGGGCAAAACAGTACAAAATGCCCTCATTTGGTTAAAAACCCTAATTTATAAAAATAAAACCCCCATTTTTTCCTAATTGGAAAATCTCGGGGGGCGGGGGGCGGCTGCCCCCCTCCACCCCCCCGCGCACCGCCCTGACTCATAGACATTAACAGTGGACAAAGTGAGTGATCCCTATGTGTCATCCCGTCTTAAGGCAGGCGACAAAAATTGAAATGTTGAAGCCTGAGTGAAAAAAAGTGTCTGCACGGGGCACATAGGTTTCAGCTTTTGATTGAGGAGCAGCGTGACAGTATACACAATTTGATAGCACTAAGGCACAATCAGACTATGTCCAATTTATCAATCCAAATTGTGTCCAAGCATTTACGCACATTGGCTTGGTCGTATAGTAATTTTAAAGTCAACTTTCCCAGTGGTCGGTCCTATGTACGAGCCCTGACACAGCACGAGTTTTGTAAGTTGGTTCTGGTCGTATCAAGCTCTCCATACAAGATAGCACCGTTGTGCCCATTACTACACCACTATGACCCATAGTGGCAGTCCACGACCATTACCATCCTGATACACCATCTGTAGTTGAATAAGATGAAAGTCAAGGTTTAAACCGTGAATCACATTAGTAAAACTGAGATAAGTTATTCAGTATGATAGAACATGAATTACTAAAGAAAATGTTGTTTTGAAAGAAAAAATTCGGGTAATAATTTAGCAAAGACAAGGATGAACAACAGCGGCATACCGATCGGGGAAGCAGTTGCTCCCCCGGGCTCATCAAAAAATCAGGTTGGGAAAGTGGGGGTAAAACATTTCATTTTTTGTCTGGATTTGAAGGATTTTGATAAAAAATGACCTACAATGGCTCAAATTGACTACAGGAGCCCAATTTTTGCATGCTTCAGTGTATTTTAATCGCTTCTAGAAATTGTTTGAGATGATCACCGGACACGACTGGGGAATTTGCTCCCCCCTGGCTGAGGCTGGCTCGATTGCCTTGGTATGTCCCTGATGAACAATACTTACATGGGCATTATCTATAAACTATTGGTTAAAACTAAGTCGCAAAGTAATAAGAAAAATCAAAATCAATATTTTATTCATCAATATAACTGCCAAGAGGGGGCACCGCCATGTTTGTGGTTGTCCATGGAGATTACGCCACTATATGGTCAAGGCATGTTAGGAATGTCTTGCCAATATGTTTTGGTCAATATTCTAAATCTTTTGTAACTTTCTAGAAAGAAGTATATGAACTTGAATGAAAGGGTATTATTTGAAAAGATCTAAAACTGACATTCTACTGATTCTCCATGGAATGATGGGCACGCCTTATTGGACACACTAACTAGGATTATATCAAGTTTTGTTTTACTTTCAACAATACCATCATACAGGGACCTTAGAATACACCATAGGAGGCCATGGAACACCCCCACTTCTTTTTTACCAAAAAAAGAATAGTAAAAATTATTCTAACATTCATTTTGTGCTAAAAATATTGCACTGAATGAGGTTAAAACTCCACGGATTTGTTGAAAAAAAGACCAGCGATGTAGCTTAAGAGCAAATTCTTCAGTCAGCACCGCCTTCAAAACCACTTCATGGGCCTGTCAAATTAATTAATCTGTTCTATAATTTTTGAAAGTAAAGTTGTTAGCTGATTTTGAGAATTTCAAACAAAGTAATACAGTCATAACATTATTTTTGAAAATTTGGGACATATGACTTTTAACCTGAGCGACAATAGCGGCCTGCATACGCTTACATGGTTAAAGTGCTTAGTTTTCCGAGCGTCTTTGGATCGCCCCCCGCGCCCCCCCCTTTTTTCACCGGTTTTTTCACCCGAAGTAGTATCAATTTTATATCAGATTTGAAAGGCCGTATTTTCTAATTGTCTTCCTGAATTTCAGCTTTCAAATCCATTCCGTTCTCAGGATACTTACAAAAAACTGGCCGTTTTAATGGTTAACCATCAATATTAGCACAGTACCGAATAGGGCATTGCACTTGCATCATCGTTCAAGCATCAAACTGCAAGTTTGTTTCCCACAGTAACTGATGGCCTGTGTATCAAGTGCAAGGCTCTCATACCAAGTAGATAACACGATACACAACAAGGGACAAGCACCTTTAAAAGCATCTGATCATCAAGTATCACATGTGGTGTATGCTTTGATAGGCAGCAGAGAAGAATCAGACTCTGCAGGCCCATAACCAGTGGAGGGGGGGAGGGGGTGTATTCCCCCAAATTTCAAAGCCCCAAACCTAAAAGAGCTGAAAAAGACCAACAGAAGGCAAAAAAAAAAGTTTTTTATGTTTTTTTTTTTTAAAAAGTGACCATTTGGGTAAAAAAGTCCACTTTTGCCAAATCCCCCCCCCCCTTTGAATTTTTGGGAAGTCCCCCTCCCCCCTTTTGAAAAAAAAAAATCGCTCCCTTCTAAAACATCCTAGTTACGGGCCTGGACTATGAACAATTTAATCAATTCCAAATATGTGCTTGAAGCATTTAATCGAATAGTAAGCTGGTTGCATTGTAATTTAATAGCAACTCTCCCCTGTCGGTATATGGAGAGCCCTGGACGAGCAAGCGTTTTGAAAGTTGTTTCGGTGTACCAAGCTCTCCAGGCAATTTAGCACTTTTCCCCATGTACATACAACACTATGACCCGTAACATGCATGCAGTCCATCATGATTACCTTGGATCACAACATCTGTATTGAATTAAGATGAACTGGTCTGAGTAAAACTGATGTTATTAAAGCATATCGTCATTTTTGTCCAAAATCAAATGCCACTTTGTCTCTAAAATTGCTAGTGTTAGTATCTCAACACTGATGATTACTGTTCAAAATTTTTGAAAAACAGACACTTAAGAATTTAAAGCGGCCTAAGACTGTTTTTGCGCCTAAAAAAAAGTCGGATCCCGACTTTTATTAGTAAACAAAGAATAAAAATCATAATTTCTTGCAAATATGGCGGGTTACGCTTAGCCACTTACAGGGGTCGTTACTACAACAATTTCCAACACAACAGTGACAAAAAAAAAGGACCCCCCCACTTTGATGAAAAATAGGGGCGCTGTTTGTTTAATTTTGAAAAAAAATCGCTGATAGTGGCTTTTAAGGGACATGGACATTTCTCAATTTGTTTGTTTTTAATATAGACTCAAACTCAGACAAATTACATCTGATAACATCTAAAAATCATAACAAAAAATAATGAACTGCTTTTTTTTTTTTTTTTTTTTATCCGATATATCCGACATGTTCTATGGGCCAACCAACTGGCAGTGCATATGAAGATTTTAAAAAATCTGCTCTATGCATGTAAAACAGCCATTTTAGCCAAGAATAGAAAAACAGTAAATCAATTCAATATCTATTCATCCAATTAACTACAGATGGTGCACCGCCAGGTGTCATGGAGATTATGCTTAATTGTAGGCATATAGTTAGAACATTTTGCAATGGTTGTGTTCAATATTAACATCTTTAGTCAATTTTCTAGCAAGTGCATGAACGTGAAAGGAAAATTATTTGAACCATGTCAAAAACTTACATATGATTTTGGCCAGTAATGTGTCAATTTGCTACTTATGTCATGTTGGGAACTTGCTTTGAATATTGATGACAGTAAGACCAGTAGACCGTGCAAAGGGGGACCGGGAGCATGTGCCCCCAAATTTGTTTGCCAGTTGGGGAAAAAGATCCATTCAGGCAGAAGCCTTATACAATAAAAATTTGTAAAAATGAATGCAATATGTGATATACATTGATGTCCCCCCAGCGGTCAAATAAACTACGATTGTTTTTCAAAGAAAGTTGCGAAGCCGTTTTTGAAAATTTGAACAAAGTGTAAATCAATGTGATCCCAAACATGCAGCAAAGCCTTGAAAGAGGAGGATTAATACTTCGCAGGCAAGAGGTCTAATACATGTTAGTGAGACCTTAGACATCTTAACAATTTTGGAGGATATCTCTTGAACTAGTGGCCAAAGACTAGGCATTATTGTACTCATTTTTAATATGTTTTTCATGCTGGATTTCAAATATAATAATAGCAATGAAATTTTGACAATTCTGTAAAAAAAATTCCCCTGGTCAACTCTCTCAACTCTCATATGCACAAAATGGTCTAACAAAACATTCTATGATCTGAAGCAGCTAGGGTGTATGGTGGATTCAGCTATAAACAAAAACAGAACACTTCAGATACCAAAAAAACTGGATCTAATCTGGATTTTGTAAACAGCAGAATAAAAACCCAAAATACGTACTCTGTGAACTTAATAGAAATAGTTGCCCGATGATTAAATGATATTTTATGGCAACTATTTACATTGGCTGGTATATGCACCCAGGTCCAGGCCACTCACGTGTCCTCAAAGTTGGTTCTGGTCGTACCAAGCTATCAATACAAGTAGCACCTTTCCCCCGTTAACATACAACTATGACATACCAATTGGGCGGCCACGATTACATATTGGAACCATCTGGTGTCGAATAGATGAATAGTAAAGGAAATTAACTACAGTTTGAATCAGAAAAAAAAAACACAACATAACAGAAAACACTCCATCAAGGTGAAACTACTTAAGGCATTTTGTCTATTGACAACCCTGTCTCCCGGCCTTCCTAACAAAAATATTGTTTTATATCATATGACCCATAGGCCTATCTTATATGCAGATTTGATCAACTCTAGATGAAAATCACCCAATTGTGTATTTTATGCCGTAAACAGACAAATCATAATACAGTGGCCTACGGGCAGTGTGATACCAAAAAGTTGTTAATAACATTTATTGAGGAATATCTAGTGAAACAAACAAAAATGAAGGTGCTTGGATCACAAAAGGCACCTTAATAGTGAATATATAGTATCAAATCCATACATGTATCACGAAAGTTAACACTTTCTGGCTACCGCCTCTTAAAATTTTGGATCAAAGTTGGTATTTTTTAATTTTTTGAGTACTACATTAAATTGTGTATTATATGTTATCAGTGTTGGTAGTTATTGCTTCCATTAAAAAAAAATAATGTAAAATCAGCCTAACTGAACTAGCCACTCTGCCCCCGGGTTAACACGCATCCCCAGATCTGAACGGTTTCTGGGCATGCCCCAATGTATTGGTACTTTATTAAAATGTTTACTAGTGTATCTTTAGTTGACAATCTTATGGAATTACAGCAGAAAGCATAAAATGTCAACAACACAATATTTGTCAACATTTTAGAAGACCATGCTTTTGACGGAGTATCTGGTTGTGTTTGTAAGTTGTCACGTTGAGGAGAAAGATTATAAAAAATGTATATTCATCTGTGTCAACTACAAGATGGTAACAGGTTACCATTTGATCAAATTTCTCTTAACCTTTCACTGTAAAATTGCATCTTAGCAATAGTGTCGGAGTTCGATACATGTCTTCAACAAGCATAAGAAAAACAAATCAAGCACCTTGGCTGAAGACACCACTATAAGACACGTCTTGTGAAGACGTTTTGAGACGATACTCTAATATGACAAGTCAAGCTGTTTGAACCCATACAAATGTCTCTTTTATTTGTAGATCAATTTTAAGCAATGGCGACCCAATTTTGACAACTGATATAAGTAGGGACATGCAAGGTCTATTTACATCCGCAAAAATCAGAAAATTTCATTGCGGAATCTTGCCATATAGGGCTACAAGACCATAATAATTTGTATGTTTATACGCGCCCTCTATATGCCTATTTTCCCATCGAAAGGACGTGTAAAACTAAATTTTCATGAAAATCGATTTGCCCGCAAGAAATTTCATCAAATTTACACAGAATTAGTTAGTGGCAGAAATACTCTCCAATAGTTGCCAAAAGTGTGTCACCATTGATCTTTTTTGTTTTATTTCTCGTTTTGTATAATAAATGGGACTTTCAAACAGCTGTGGACGAGCATCTATGCAAGACAACTTACACAACCTGTCACCACAAAGATATGTCTCTGTGTAAGACATGTCTCTAAGACATGTCTCTGTGTAAAAGACATGTCTCTAAGACATGTCTCTGTGTAAAAGACATGTTTCCAAGGCAAAAGACACTCACATTTTTTGTGAGGTTTCCCCTTATAGCTTTTAAAATGTGTAATCATTTTCTCAACATATTGGCAGGGATAGAATGTATTAATCCCATTTCTCACTGAAAAAATTTAAAATGTAAACTCTCATTTTTGAAGAATTGGGATGAGAAACAAAATAATTATTATTATGCAGCCTAATAAGATTAACAACTTGATTTCCTACAATTGATAGCACTCATGAGACGGCCGATGACAGCATTAAGCTTCAAAATCAAATAGTTTAATCATTCCCCAAAACGTTTTATCGTGAGCAAAACTGATCGTGGTATCATAGGTGAGTTTAATTCCGACTCTGTCATTCGCGGCGAGTCTAATGAGGCTACCAATGTGGCATAGGTAAGTATTGCGATATTCGTCGCCCCTACTGCTCTTGGCACAAGTAACCTTGGCGTTACCGTTGACAGTAATGCTGTGGCCCATGGCATGAGTTTGGGAATGACGGTGTAACATCTGCAGTTGTATAGCAAAAATGAATAAACAAATAGCATTCAAATATAAGGATAACAAACAAAAGTGATTTGGGGGTATAGGTAGTATAAGTGCTGCACAAGTAATATTTTTTTATGTCAAGGCTAATCAAGGTATTAGCAACAGTTATCTAATTAGTAACACTGACGGATTGGCACCAAGATAGCGATTAACCTCCCTTTTGAAGCTCTGCAAGTCCTGGTTTGATGCAGGAAAGATGTTCCATAAGCCCACAGAGAATGGGATAAAGCCAAGTTGGACCTTGGGATTTTCACAACCACTGAGTCATGACACCTGACTGAATGCCTATGGCCAAGTAGATGAAATTGGTGTTTTGCTTGGATAGTGGGACAGATTTGAAAATGGGGTACCTGACTCTGAAATTCAAACTGTTGCCATTGGTCCTGTTCAGATTACATAAGGGGCAGTAGCGTAGCAGAGATTGCCACCACAGAGAGCTTTGACTGGGAATAAAAGCTTGAAAATTATGCTAAATCAGCCCTATTTTACCTGCTCACTGGTAAATTTTCACTGACCTCTAATCAGGAAAATCTGTCCCACACTCAGGAATTTCCCCCCTTCTGACAAGTGACCCCTGTTATGTCCCTGATGAAAAAAAAAAAAAAAAAAAAAAAAAAAAAAAAAAAAAAAAAAAAAAAAGGGGGGGGGGGGGGGGTTCTTGGGGGAAAGGTGGGTATGGGGATGTCTGACTGAGAAGTGTAGCATTTTCAGGCTTGTGGTATAGATTTCTGGGCCTCAAGATTACCAATATATACATATACAAGAGGGGTGTGCTAATTTTTTCATTGTTTTTCAGCAAAGTTTACTAAATTTTAAAAGACTGCTTTTAAAATATTGCTACTACCTTTATCTGCAAATTGACAATTCCTCCCCCTCCCCTTCCCCCCATTTCCAAATCCTGATTGTACTTTTTCTCAGAGTGCTTTCTGGTAGAACAAGTTTTATTTGCAGACAAGATTTTGAAAATTTTTAATGTAAAACTGCTTCATATGAAACATTCATACCTCCAGTGGTGCCAGAACTTTATGGGGTGGGAGACAAAGTACATTTCTGAGAGGGAAAATAACATGAAATTAGTGCAAATTAATGAATGTTTGTATTTTTTTCCTGGGGGAATGAAAGGGTAAGGCTAAGGTTTAGGGGTAATTTTCCCCCATACCCAAGCCAATAATACTTAGAAGGTACTCCACAAATTTGCAAAAACCTATTTGCTGTAAAACTTCTCCAACATATCATTTACTAAAAAGCAGCACTCAACTACCAATGGGCCATTCCATATTAAATCCACGCTCCCTCTATGGCAACCTTTACCTAAATATTCTACAGAGGGAGTGTGTATTTCAAATGGAAGTTATCCAATGGGCTTTTCAATGTGTAACCCATACCCCACTGAAGATTTAATGTGTCTTCTACAGAAGGATGGGAATTTTAAAAGTATAGTTACCCATTGTGCTGTTCCACTTAAAATCCATACTCCCACTGAAAATTTACCTAAATCTTCCATTTTGAGGGGTGGTGGGTTTTAAAGGGAACAGCCTGTTATACCCTATCACATACAACTTCAGATGGTACCCATTCCGCTCTACAAATGGACCTAGGGCATATCAAACATTTTAATCAGGCCAAAATAGGCACTGTCATAGTGCAGGCTAACCATGGTGTTCTCATAGTTCACTTTGATTGCAACTTTTCCACCCGCCGGTATTTTGACCAATCCGGCAATGTAGCACGTGTTGAACTTGCGGAATTTATCTACCGTACACTCGGTGCACGTGAACTTCTTTACACCCGCTATGTACACGCTATGACCCATGAAAGGTGAGGGATCATAGTACAACATCTGTGTGAGATAAAATAGTAAATAATACGAAGTGGTCGGTAATTTCCTGGTAATGTCTGTTTGTCTTGTGATATTTAAGGTTAATCGAGCGAGAGATCTATTATCTCGCCCAACCCCATCCACTCACCCCATGTATCAGCCACCATGGGCTTATATAAGTTGTTTTGCGTACATCTTTGATTACAAGGCTATTTTAAGAAAACTACGAGAAGCACTGACATATAAACAGGACTTTGATGCTCCTTTATCATACAGTTAAAGGCATTATTGGTGATTTGCTAAATCAGAAAATTTAGCAAATCAGATCAGATTTATGCATGTCTGTAACAAGTATAGGTATCCTAATATACTCTACAAGTGTTACGGCCAAAAAAAACCTAATAAGAACAAAATCTGATGTTATAGTCATTACTGTCTGTCCGGACACTTTACTACAACACGTAACACATAATGGAATGCAGATTCATATCTTTGAATACTAAAATTTTCTTCCTTCTTTGTCAAATTGTCACCTGCAAAAATAACTTATCAGACCCACCCTTCACTTTTTTAAGCTACTCCTAAAAATTTCAAATAATTTGACCTGTCAGGTGTTTTGAATTGAACAAAAAAGTCCAGAAATCTCATTTCTACAAGTACTAAATTTTATATAATTATTTGTTGCTATTTTAACTCATATGAAGAATGATAACTTGTGATTAGGAACAGTGAAGTCCTACCTAATGTAGAAATTTGTTTTTACATCAGTGCTATGTGTAGTTTTCTGAAAATATGCAATCTCTATAGTTTGGAATAGACAGTAATACACATGAACTTTGGAATCAAAGTGTTTTGTTTGGGTGAATGGATTTTGAATCAAATAGAAATAATGATATGCTGGAATCACTCAGCACACCTTTGACTAACCATTTATTACAAACACAAGACAAAGGGGTTACGCAAAGGCCAGCAGTGACGTCAAAAAGCAGAAACACACTCTTAAAAAGGCCTAGTCACTTTTGACTAGGTGCCGAGTAAAATTTTACGAGAATTTCTAGTCAAATTTGAGTATAAAATCTTGTAAATTCGACCAGAATCCTGTCAAACTTGACTATATTAGCTAATATTCTGGTAATTTTTTTTTACTAGAAACCTGGTAAGATCATATTAATGAGGTATTTTTAAGAGTGCAATGAACTCATGCAAAATTGACATTTGCAAAAAATAATATTTCTATTTTCATTTTAAAAGCATCAATTCATTGCATGCATACTTTTTTTTATTTTTGTTTTCCATGCATATCACAAAGCTTTCCAACCCACAAAATAATGATATTAAAGGCACTATCAGTGATTTGATAAATAAAAAAAAACATTAAAAATAGGATTTTTGCATGTTTGTAACAAGTACAGGTATCCTAACACACCCTGCAAATGATAGGACCAGAAGCAACCTAATAAGGGCAAAATTGGAAATTTTAGTCATTACTGTACGTACGGACACTAACTACAACACATAACTGAATGGAGATTTGTATCTTTGAACACTGCCGTTTGCTTCCTTTCCTGTTAATTCTTCAGTTGGAAAAGGTAACTTATGAGAATTCTAGAGACTTATCCTTCACTATTCCTGCTAATTTCAAATATTTTCACTCTTTCGGATAAATCGCTGATAATGTCTTTAACTTCATTGTAATCATTTTGCTGGTTTGAATGACAGTTTTGCATTGATAAGGGTAAATGAATTGTTTCCATATTGTGGTACAGGTACACTTAAAAAAAAGAAAAGTGAATCCCTTAAAGAGCTTCAGAGCTGAGAGGCAGATGTAAATCCATTTCTAATACACCTTACTTATGATTTTCAACAAAGGGGTATCACCAAAAGAGGTAATGGCCAATTACATATTCCTTACATCCCTAGAGGAAAATGACTACCAACCTGATGATCCCGCAAAAAAGGGCAGTAGCGTTATTTGTCTTGTTAGATCTAGGAGCAATTTCCCCTAAACACAAGGCAGGGGTCCACTCTGTGATTTTTGAAAAGTGGCAAAAGATGACATTTAGGGATTTAAAGACACTATCAGTGATCCATCCAAAAGAGTCAAAATAATGAAATTTGCAGGAGTAGCTTAAAAGTGAAGGACTGTTTGTAGAATTCCCATAAGTTATTTTTTCCAACTGAACAATAGGAAGAAAAGCAAGAAAACAGCAGTGTTCAAAGATATGAATCTCCATTCAATTACGTGTTGTAGAAAATGTCCGTACGGACAGTAATGACTAAAATATCCGATTTTGTCCTCATTTGGTTGCTTATGATCTTATAACTTGTATGGAATGTTAGGATACCCATAATTGTTAAACACATGCAAAAATCTGATTTTTTTTATGATTTTTTTTTTATTTTCTGATTTTGCAAATCGCTGATAGTGCTTTTAAGGGATATATACTTGAAACTAAACTGGGTTTTGTTCATGAGGCATAGCCAATAAAGAGAGGAAGATCCCCTTCCCCATTCTCCTCCCACTTGTCCTTTGATGTCCGGCAGTGGAGGCACCTAGGATTGGACCAAGTGGGAATTGGACCAAATGGAAATTCCAAATGGGAATTGGACCAATGGGAATTGGATCAAATGGTAGTTGGACCAAATGGGAATTGGACCAAATTGGAAATTGGACCAAGTGGGATTCGACTATTAAAATGATGATATTGTACCAAATGGGGATTGGACCAAATGGGGATTGGACCAAATGGTAATTGGACCAAATGGGAATTGGACCAAATGGGAATTGGACCAAATGGGAATTGGACCAAATGGGGATTGGACCAAATAGGAATTGGACCAAATGGACCTTCTAGGTTTTAATTAACTAACCTACCTGACTGTAAACATAATAGACACCTCCTTCTGCCACGGTTACATTGCCGCTGTGTTGATGTAGATGGAACTTGGACTTCAATTCTGGGGTCATCCAATCAGCATTCCTCCAATGGGGTATCCAACCATCTAGAGAAGCACATCAAAGAAAAGAATAACATCACATATGTGGATATATACGCAGGCAAACATGGTAAAGTTACATAGAAAAATATTGACTAATTTCAATCTGAAGAAATGGAATAGAAAGGATTAGCCTAAAGGAGAATAACCAAAGTGAGAGATTGACTATAAGTGAGAGAATAGCCTAAGGTGAGAGAACAGCCGAGTATACGATTACAGATAAAACTAGAATTTTGTGGTTCTCGCTTCTGCGCTCGCTCTATTCAAAGAATATAAGCTGTGGACCATGCGGCCTATCTTACACTTGACCTCACATGACCTTTGACCTTGGCACATGACCTTTGACCTCATCAACATATGAGAGATCCCATGGTGCACCTATGATGCAAGTTTGGTTCCAATTAGTGAACTTCAATTAACTTTTTAATTGAGGTCAATTTTAAAAACTTAACAATTTAGTGTCACATACTAGTACACACACACACATAAACACACACATCCACACGCACAGCAAATTGCTAAGTGGTCCTGCCAGCTATAACTGGCAGCCCATGATCAAGCCTAAGATGATCAGTGAATATTGTGAATGTAGATTGTGGTTGAAGAATGCAATAAAACAACCAAAACACAGTGCAAAGCAAAATAAAACAAAACACAGCATAGGCAAAAAGTAGCACAGATTTTGAATGTTGAGTAATCCATACCACTGAGCATCAATAAGGAGTTACCGCCCTCAAACAAAAAAACACCAAAATAAAAAGGTACATTTTTCTAAATGAGAGTTTATGCATGTAGGGTTCCTATAGCATTAACAAAAATGAAACATGAAGAAAAACACACCGAAGGCATTAATTTTGTATTTAGGCCCAAGTTGAAAGGGGACATGTTTGTGTTTATTGGTACCTTTAGGGAATAACTGCATCATTTACTACAGGGTGACCATATAAAAACTTTACCCAAAATGAAAGTGACACAAGACAGGGAAACACTGGTTATGTAGCACACAATGAGGGGGGTAGGGACAAAATCTGTTTGATTTGGACATGGGGATTTCCATGCCAAGAAAAATGAGCTCCAGAACAAGTCTGTTTTGCTGACTTATTGTTCAGTGGACCCTTATCTTGAGAAACACTCAAACCAAAATGAACAAAAAAAAATCAAGGGTAAGATGCTCTTTACCATTCTTATGATAAATAAAATCCACAGATATCAAATTACAGGGGAAAGTGGAAAAATATCACTTTCATTTTGGGTAAGTTTTTGTTGGGTCACCCTGTAGTTATAAATGTTAGGAGTTGGGGAAAGATAAGTACTTGTTAATGGTAGCTAATTGCACTGACTGATACTTGTTTGGGTGCAAATTCCAACTTAGAAAATACCTGGTAAGGGTGCTTTGTGAATGCTTGGTCACGGATGATAGCCTTTGTCAATAAGCAGGGCCGCTGAAAGAAATTGAAGCCCGGGTGAACATTGGAAAGTTACACGGCCCCCATTTTACCAAGATCTTGTTTATTATTCAATTTTACGGTCCTGTAATTTTTTTTGTACAGGCCCCACTATACTCTGTTCGATCTCAATTTTGGGGCGTGACGTCACTGCGTGCGTTAGTTTTTTGCGCCCTAGAAAATCACGACGCGACCTTTCAATTGCAGTATTTACGCATTGCGAAAAAGGCGGCACAATCGAAATGCTAACGCGAATGCAGATTCGCATCAGGACGTCACCCTCAAACTCGAACCGAACAACTATAGGGCCCCTTACCCGGTACAAGATCCCCTTTTGAAACCCAACCCTCTCAGTATGGTATATGAGGATGGTCCTCCCAGGTCTGTATCTTTAAAACCCAACCAACACTGTAAATCACGATAGCCTTTCCTACATATTACCCGGTCAAGAAAGTCTTAGAACAGGCTATAAATAAAACCTTTTAAGACACACAGATGTTCCAGAAATATTTGCCTCCATTTTTTTAAATGGGTTGCATAATGCTTAATGTTTATTAGAATTATGATCAATAGATTGAATCACAACCCGAGTGATAAAGTTGAAAATCTTTATGTAAAATATAATAAAGGTGATTTAATATTTTTCTATCATATACAATAGTTATGCAAGCATAGGACAGCAGGCATTTTAAAAACAAAATAGTGTCTTTTTAATGTTGGGCTACTTTTTTATGGTGTGGGCAGGCTGTGTGGTTATTATTTTCCCATTTTTTAACCCCAGTTGTAAGACACTCGCCACAGGGTAACTTATTCCAAGCAAATTAATAATTATCTTGGGACTATTACTTAGAATAGGCGACACATGCTGGGGCTCAGTATTATTGGGAAAAGTAACACAAGCATAAATTGTCGACAACAAATATGGTCTCTTACTGCTGTCACCTTGTCTAATAATGCCTTTTTTATGAGCAAAAGAAAATGAAATAAATGCTTTTTACAAGTACAATAAGAAGTTTCGCTGAACCAACAGACATTTCATATTCAATTCAATGTTGGAATACTCTATAAAATTCATATATTTTTTGACAAAAAGATCTCCCAGGGGCCCCATAGACCAACACCTAAAGGGTTTCCCCTAATTATGCTGATTGGTTATGGTTTCATCCCACGCACTGAACCAGTTGTAACAGTGGAAGCCTCAATGCAACCAACCAAATCTGAAGGACGACTAAATGCAAGCTCCATCAATTGCTTTCTTTTGTTCTTACGCGGGCTTTATTTCGACCCTTTACTATTGGTATAAGGGTTTTTTGGAAATCAATCCCATATGCATTGCAATCTGCCTATACTATACTGATCTGTATTAAATCCCATGTCAGTACTTAGGGATAATGGTGTTCACGAAATTTGTACGAACCGCACAAGACATTTTATGATATGCCAAAAGAAATTCTAAGTAATATGCTTTTTTGTGGGTAAATGAGGTAAAAAGTCAGGGTTTTCCAAGTGTTAAAGGGGAATGGCCCGATTTAAGTATATGAGATTTTCATCTGGACTTCACCCCAAACCCCATCTTGGAATTAGTTTTGCCAGATATTTCACTCTGTGTTGATGCTAAAGGGCTAGAAACGTGAGTTCTATAAGCCCCTAGAGTACTGTGCCTGTAAATAATATTGGGCCGAACCAAAAGGGCACATTTCCATTTATACCTTCCAAACCAAACATCCTTTAGCCCTAAATTTCACAGGGTAAATGAGAAAAATAGTAGCTTTCTTCTGATACCAAATTTTGACCCACTTTCCGTTAAAATGTGGGGTCAGGAGATGAAGGCTATAGCGATCGACCATGGGCCTTTAAAATAGGATTTTGTGGGATCCAGTGACCTTACTGAGATGATATTTTCCCCAAAACTGTGCATTTTGGGATGGACTCAAAATACCCTCTGAGTTGATTTGTTCTCATACGGCAGGTGTCTCAGTGCCCTGGGCAATGGTCCATTTATATAATCCCATGTGATGCACTTAGGTCATTTAATGATATCGGCTTGGTCAGCATCAGAAAAGCTTGATCACTGGCATCATTTGCAATTTAAAGGCTGATTCAGAGATTCCCGTGATGGCACCTCAATTTTCAAAACAACTCGTGTTTTTTTTGCATAATACATAATGCTTGTCATATAATAATCACTGTGTGAAATAACGAAGCTCAAATTGAAGTCCATCATATAGAATATCACAACCTTGTTATAAATTCCGGATCCAGAAATTTTGTTATACATGGTATCGCTATGGCACTGTATACTATGCATAAATGTTTACTGCTGAAAACGTAACATCTGATTCATCTCCTACTTTGAATTAAAGCATTTTAGGTTACTATCTTTTCTTTGCTGTCATTTTTAATTTCTACAACAAATATTATATTTCGAATCACTGAGTCTACCTTTAAAAAGGACCTGGCACATTTTCACAAATATAAAATTTCTTCAATTTGGCTTTGCATAATTAACTGTCTAGGCGTCATTGCAAGATAGAGATATAGTTTAGCACATAAAAATAATATAACCCCAGGCCAAAACAGATAGGGACATTAACATAATAGAGGCTGAAGACATCTAGGGAATTTGTAGACTAACTTTAAGTTGAGTAACTTAATCAACAAATGTGTCTTGACATGAATAGCATAGACTCATACTATGATAATAACGCAGGCAAATGGTCACAGACTGGTCAAACTAGGTGCATCTGTGGGAATCACCTGCTGGGTGTATTTTTCTTGTGTTAAAACCATTTCCGTGTCTGCTTAATGTCGCTGGAGTCATATCATTATAAAGTAGTCTGTTAACCCATAAGGGTGCTGACTTGGGCTTAATAATTTTAGGTGAGTGCTAATGTATAAAGCTTACAACACCAACCATGGCAAAAATATCAATTTTGAACAATCTAGAGGGTGCACTATTTTTTCAATGTGCCCATCCCCCTGCTTTAAGGTTTGGAATCTCAAAAAAAATTTAGGTTGCCTGTTGCAGCCAATTTTAATATTTTTTCTGCCAACTAAAAAAGCTGAAAAATAGGCCTCTCACATAGGGCGAGCTATGAAAGTGACTATGCAAGCACCTACTCTTGCACACACACACACACACTGGTTCCCCATCATGCAAGGATAATACACCTAATTTTCCATATATATGGTATTATTTTATTCTATATATTTGGGGCACAGATTTCCAAGGGGCCTATTACTCCTCAAAGGGTTTTCCCCTATCATGGCAATCATTGTTTTGATGCAGTCAGATGGTAAACATGCATTGGATGGGCCTCAATGCACCAGAAGTGAATCTGCAATGGGGCTACTAAAGTGCAGGCTCCATAATTGTTTCTTGTTCTTTCTTGTATTCTGGAGTCACGACCTACCATTATGTAAAGAACCTCATACCTAGGCTATGACCTATATTGCCTTGTCACCCACCCCCTTATAGCTAGCAATAGCAGGGGCTGTCAGTAGACAGATGTACATTAGCTTCTATCACTATTTTATTGTTTTTTTCTTTGGACTCACCCTAACATTCTTAATTGGACCATTAGTTCAACGTAAAGGGTCATTTTGGTTATCACAGCCTTGGTACCAGTGGTATAGTCGCCTTGTGGTTCTAAGGGGGTAAAGGCCCATACAGGGGAAAGTCTTCCAATCAGAGGAGTTAAATAGGTTAAAAAAATACATTGGTCCTCGGACCGCATGTGTCCCTGCCATCGTGGTTAGGAATAATAGGCCTAACATGATCTTTGACCTGATATGTGACCTTTTGACCGCATCAACAAATGTGGATCCCGGTTTGCACCAATGATTCAAGTTTGGTTCCAATTGAACTTCAACTTTTCAAATGAGTGTCCATTTTACATTTTCAGCCTATTTTACCAACTTGACCTCATGTGACCTTTGGGGGCCTTGGTATGTGGCGTTTGACCTCATCAACAATGAGGGTCCCATGTTCACCTATGATTCAAGTTTGGTTCCAATTGAACTTCAACTTTTCATGAGGTCAATTTTACTTTTCACCTATTTTTTACAACTTGACCTCCGTGACCTTTGGCCTTGGTATCTGACCTTTGGGAAAAAAACCTCATCACAATGAGTTCCCGTTGCACCTTATGTTCAAGTTTGGTTCCAATGGACTTCAACTTTTTTTCAAATGAGGGTCAATTTTACTATTTTCAGCCTATTTTACAACTTGACCTCACATGACCTTTGACCTTGGCCTGGGGACTTTGACCTCATCAAAAAGTGGGGATGCATTGTGCACCTGTGACCCAAGTTTTGGTTAAATCCTCAAGTATGAGGATATTACAGGCCAACGTTTAACCCTTTTTCACAACAGACAACATTAACAGACACCAACACAGACATCAACAACATACATCATCAACAACAACAACAAAAGTGGACAAAGTATCCCTATGTGTCTTCCGCCTTGAGGCAGGGGACACAAATGGCTGATTTTTCAGTGATTTTTGATCAAATTTCCCTTCCATCTCTTTTGGCCCCTATTGGCCACACCAGCCAGCGGCGGCGAACTGGGGGGGCCAGGGGGAGCCATGCCCATCCAACTTTTGAAAGTTGGAGGGACCTGGCCCCTTCACTTTTAAGGGCTTATCAATAGTGCAAGCAAGACAACATAGTAAACTATTAAAACGTGCTCAGATAAAAGTGCCAAGTGACCACTCCACTGGGGTAAAAATCGCTCTGCTGCCACTGCACACCACATGCTTGTCCCCCTCCTCCTCAAAAGAGTTGAAATTTTTATATCATTTGCACATTTGCATCTTTTGTAGAAGAAATTAATAATTTTGTATTGTTGTTGTCTGTAATAGACAGAAATTACAACACGGTGACCTATGGGCCCCATATTTTACAAATAGTGGCTCATACTTAACTATACTGAAACTTTGCATGACTTTTCTTTGAGGATAAACAAAATGCGGTGCTTACTATCCTTGGAATTTTGTAAAACTTTGAACAATTTTTTAAACGTTCCATCATCTCCCCCCCATCCAAATTTGATTGAGGTATTTACATCAGCATCTTTCCAAATCTCCAGCAATTTTTGTTGAATTGATGGGGTTGCATAAGGGAGTTGAAGGGGAAGGTTGGGGGCTTTCAATTGAGTGATAACTTTGTTTTATTGTCCTGGGATGGGGAAGGTTGCCTTAGAGGTTTCGCAGTTACCAAGTTTGGTCCCTTAGCTGATAGTACCTGGTAGTTTATCTTTTCATAGAGTAATACAGTTACAAGGTCTGTAACATAGACTACCAACTGAGTAGCCATTTTGGGGCAAAAATTGCAATTAGGCCTGGCACTCACCTTGAAATTTTCGCTTTTGACCCCATGCACTAATATGGGCCCATTTGAAGAGAGTCAGATTTTAAACCCATTGGTGAATTGATATAGAATGATCCCCTTTATTTAACTTTGACCATATAGCCGAGGTCAGAGGTCATCCACAGGGTCACCACTGACTTTAATAGAAATGTTACTAGGGATGAGACCGATGTTTATCTATATTTGTACCATTTGAGTATGTTTCCTTATTTGACTTTGACCCACAAAGTCCACTATCCCAAGGGTAAAAAATCAGTGTCGTCTGCCGTCGTGATTTGTGAATGGGGCCAAAGGTCCCATGAGGTCACCACCATGTCACCCCAACCTCCCTTCCTTTCCACCAATGACAATCTATCGTAGCCCTTATGGAACTTATACGGCATGCAATTTATTAGGTTAACATTTTGACCACAGACGACCCACACCGATACAGCAGCCTCACAATCACAGACATACGACCCAAGTAATCCCTATGTGCCTTCATTGCAATTCTTGCAGAAACACAAAAATGGCATGATATTTCTGCCCTCCTCCCAAGCTTATCGTTACTACGTGCACAAAACTATCACAAAATTTGTTAACCCTATACCAATCCTTGCCCAAGTGGAAATTTCACTCTTTTGGAGTAAATTTTCTTGTCTTTAGACTAGGTGATTTCACTCTTTTGGAGTAAATGCTATGTATTCCACTCTCTTGGAAGTGAATGTTCCCTCTTTTGCATTTTCAGAGTAGAGTTAGATTGGGTTTCGGTATAACGGAGATTAGCATATGGTTCGGGTTGGCATGTGTTGGGTTAGGTTGCATGGGTTGATTAGGTGCAAAATTATTTGTGATAATTATGAGGGATTATCCACTCGTTCAAAAAATATGCTACAACTAAAAACATCTTGCATACCAGTAGAAGATTAAGATCATTTAGTGACTAACCTCTCCCAAAACAATGTTATATTTATAACATGTGTAATGACATGCCAATTCCTAACAAATTGATATGAAATTTATGACTTGGATTTTTGGTGATATTTAGAAAAATATGGCAAGAACATTTGATAGGTGATTATTTTTAAGCAAAAAAGACAAAAGCGCCTCTACCCAGCGATTGATAGTGTGAAAGGCTTACGTCCAATAAGTGTCACAAATTCTGTGGTTAAAACTGTCATTTCTAAAGCTATAAAGTAACCAAAAAGAGTCAGATTTAATTAATTTGGCATTCCTTGCTCTAAGGGTTCATGTTCCATTCATTTACTTACAACATTTGAAAGCTTATCGTATCCTCAAAATGCACTGTTTTTTTTACTAATAAGTAAACAAATTCTTTGAATTCTCATATTTAATAGGCAGATGATGCTAATCCAAGCCGTAAGTTCACCATCAAAATAAGGAATTCTTCTGCTTATTTTTTCGTTAAAAGTTTAGATGTATTAATAGATGATCCAAAAAAACTTGATTAAGAACATCTTAAAATGATCAAGAAAGTTTTATGGTTTAACCACAAAGTCATTAGTCAACAATATATTACATACACAGCATTTCAAGTATACTATTCATAAAAATTGATGCAAAATTTCATTAACAAAATCACTTAACCTCACAAAAAAATACAATAGCATGATATACTTGCCTGCACCTATGAAGCATAACCTATTGTCATGGGAAGAGGCCTTGCACAGAAGGATTAAAACTTCTACTTGATATTGCCCAGCCATAAACATAACATTTCATTTAAAAAGGTTTATCTGATGTTATGTTTTTACATCCAGAGATGTAAGAAGTTTTGGAATGGGGAGCACTTGTTTCTAGCAAATGACCATTCCTCATGTGGAGTTTGTGAATGGGGGCATCTCCGGTCCCGGCATTCAACAAGTTTACGGGCACCCATGCTTGTGTTTAGGGTCAGTATTATTTCACAATGTTTCTTTCCTGCAAAATCACAGAAACAAATTGGTTGCTTTTCATTTGGAAGTTCAAGAATTCTGAAAAATTTGGTTGCAGAAGATGATTTTCGCATGAGTTTCATCAACAAATATTATTTGGAGAATTAAACATCTTCATTGGGAAGGCAATTAATGCAGATAAATAGGGAGGATAAAGGGGGATAATTTTGAGTTCTTTATTTGAAGTTTTCATCTTGATTGATGACCTTTACCTAAGAACCCCTCTGCAAAGTTTTGCCCAAAAATATTTTCCAATCCGTTTTAGATTCGTAAAAGTAACGGGATTTTATAAGCCCATAGAGTAATGTGTAAAAAATAGTATTGGTCGACCAAAATGGGTCAAATTTTCACTCATAACATCCAAACAAACACCTTTTATTGGGCTCACAAGATTTCACAGGGTACACAAGGCAAAATAATTAGTTTTCGTTCGACACCACGATTTAAACCACTTACAGTAAAAATCTGGGTTTCTGGGGGACGAGGCAGGCTATTCTCAATTGTGCCAGGGACCTTTAATATCATGTTTTCTTTTAATAACGGGTGGTAATATTTAAAAAAGACTTTGGTCCTGGTAAAAGTAGTCTAAGCCCCAAAATTTGAAATTTAGCAAATAAAAGGGGCATTTTACAAACAAAATGTGATTTTTTTTTCAAATTTCCCTATGCACCAGCATGGGTACCCAAAAGTTGGCAAGTGACGGGAGCTGGGGGAATTCATACTTGGGTATTTATCTTATAAATTGCCTAAACCTTAGAATAAATCACTTTTCCAACTGGTATGTTTACATCATATACTAGATAGCTAAGGTTGACAACTTATTAATTAATCATTAATTAGCAATTTTTTAACTGACACATGCAAGTATGAATGTTTTTTTTTTTTCCAGAGAGATTCCATTGCATGAACCCCTATAGGAAGACAATTGAAATTAATCATGTGCTGTCCCATATGAGCCCAGTTTAAGCATGTTCTTCATGTGATACCATGGATTAATCATGACTTGAACACAGCTATTCCAAAGGAATTCAAACCCATTGTGCGAGGTTGGAATTAATTACCAATTCCAGGTATATGCTGCACAGGGGTGTACGGGAATTATCTGTGTAGCCCAAATTGCTTAGTTTTGGTTGTTGAGTTGTTTAGGTTTTTAATGTGACTATAAATTGTCTTGATCTGGCAACACTTGGCTCTGTTCATATGGACAGGGTTTGTCTGGAAGAGTGTACTATGAATGTCATGGAGAGGTGGAAAAAGAAGTGTGAGAAGGAAGAACATATTTTGTATTTTCTCCCTTATCTTGATGCATTGCGTAGTTGTATGTACTATGAAGTTTCGAGGATGGTCGCCTCTGGCCTTATTCGCCATCTCCTCCATACTTGTCCTTGGTTGATCCATCCCTCCGTTCCCGGGAGAAGGGGGCGGGTCTACATTTTTTGGTTAGGTATGTGCCTCCCGGATTTAAAAAAACTAGGCTCCAGAAGCTGATTTTAGCCCAAAAAAAATGGGGTCTCCAGAATAGGTTTCCAAAATTTTCAGAAAAATAACCTGTATTTCCCTCAATTTCCAGCTTACCATTTGAGTTTTTAAAGAAAAATTTGATTTAGAATATGGATTTGGACATGAAAAGTACGGTCTCTGGAACTGAAATTGTCCTGAAAGGTGGGTCTCGGAAACTGAAAAAGAGCCTGAAAAATGAGTCTTTATAGGGCCACATACCAATTACTTCCTCCCAATGTGGGGACCCCCCCCCCGGGCCTCTCTGCTTCTTGATGTATTTGATTAGGTATTATGGAAATCTGTAATTAATTGATTGATTGATGTTAGGAGGGGGAAAGTTGGAAAGAGAGGGAGAGGGGAGAAAGGGTGCGTGGAAAGGTGGAAATTTACAAACATTTGTTTGAAAATTTGATAAGTACTTGTTTCCCTGTGTTTATTAGATGATTGTTATCTTTTCCCAGAGATATTGGTGCACACTGCAGAACATTGCAAACTATCTATTGTCAAAACCGGAGAATCAAACGATTGATCTCGTATTTCTAGCCCTAGTGCTCTAATAATTGCAGCCAATAAAGCCTGGTTGGGAAACGAGGTGATAGTCGTTAAAATATATCATAGGTGCGTAGTAGTTTTATGTTGTAGTCATGTTCCAAGCAAAAGCATCTGCAATTTTTTTTGATAATTCATTATTTTATTAATTTGTATGGTTTATACTCTTTTTCGAATGAAGATCAGAATTGTTGTTTATTGGTTTCAACATCTACAGGTGCGGTTTACCTGGAAAAGTAAAGTAGTATCAATTTTGATACAGATCAAATGCCGTATTTTTTTCTGTTGTCCTGAAAGTTTGAGCCTCAATCCTTTCATTGCAAGATATAAACCAAAAAAATGCCAAATTTATGGGTAACATCACTATAGAACACAGTATTGACTAGGGCTTTGGCAATAAGCATTATTTGCTTCTACAGCAAACCGCAAGTGTGTTCCCCGGTCTCGATGGGGCGTATGTACACGTGCCAGGCTCTTATATCCAGTAGAGACGCACAATAGACATTAAATTGGAAATAAAAGTCACTTGAAGTGTTATTTCCGTGACTTTAATTCACCTACTAAGAGCTTATCCAAAATCCCAACATTTGAAGTCTGGAATTCGACCTCTGACCCCAGATTGAGACAATCAAACCAGGGAGAAAATATTCCAAGTTCTGCTGCTGTTGATCTGCTCCAACAAGTGTTTTATTAAATGGGATCCAAAATGTGCAAAGGGTTGTAAACATTAGTATAATTTACAATTAATTTGATCATATTAGGCAGATCACAATCCCTCAATGTAAATATTATTTTATTCAATCCAGAGCACAGGGGGAAACTGCCCCAACACAATATTTTGATCTGGGCACGCCTGGCAGGGGGGGGGCGGCCAAGATAGCGTCGTTTTTGCCGTCCCATAGGTTTAGCACGTAATCACTAAACTTGACAAATATTCAAAGTCGAAAATATGTGTGATAGTCAATATTTTCCACTCAAATCCGTTGGAGTTGAGATCACCTCCATC
Source organism: Ophioderma brevispina (assembly GCA_023653785.1). Lineage (NCBI taxonomy): Eukaryota > Metazoa > Echinodermata > Ophiuroidea > Amphilepidida > Ophiodermatidae > Ophioderma > Ophioderma brevispina. Next base: position 8,344 of record JAMKCH010010408.1, on the reverse strand, counting down.
TAAGTTATTTTTTTTGGCTATGAATAAACGGTACCAACAGATCCATTTTGGGAAAACGAGGGCTCGGATTGACTCATGTTTTCAATCGCAGGGTCACCGTTGATTTATCGCTGCGACAATGTCCGGAGGCCCGGTCCCAGGTAGCCCCAGGGGTAGCCCATGCACCACCCCCGTGGTAATGATTTTGTTGACCTGCATGTCGCAATCCTCTCAATTCGGTCTTAAAAAAACGTTTGATGAATTTTGCAGCACATTAATTCACCAACACCTTCTAAAGCAAGGCAATTTTAACGGTCGCGGCTCCGTATGGGAATTCTCACTCGCCACCACTGATCTATTTATAAACCTTATAAACGCGCACAGTGACTTCAAATTCAGGTCACTGTTCAGAGCTCGTCCAATGGCTCGTGCGGCAAGTTTTGCGCTATGAATAGCTTCCACCCAAACCCCACCGCCCTGGGGCTGGGGAACAAGTCGCACAACTCGATTTCAAAAAGTGGTAGGCATACTTTAAATGTCTTATATCCATTTTAAGATTCTCTGGTACACACCAGTTTGTGTATGAGAAAATGATGACTTTCAGGGACTTGCATAATGGATAGGATAATTAGAACGAATTTCCCTTCTGTTTATTATTCATTTAAACCTGATCATGTTCCTCTTGGCCAATTGTCAATAGAAAAAACTTACCTATCATATTCCAATGGCCTAACTTGATTAAATTTGTGACCAATTAACCAATCTTCTACAAGTATTATTGCCTTTATCAATCTCATGTTTTTGTACATAAAATGCTCCATTTAGTTAGCAAATTAAGATATAACATTGGGAAATCTTTTGTAAAAATGACTCATTTTTCCATGCCAAATTTACAAATGGATCCTAGGGTCATTAATAAACAAAGGGTCCGTCTCACTAAATCCAGCTCCTGGTGTTTAGTAAATAAAAAGTAGCCTAAAATGCCATTTTCTCAACTTTGAAGCACCTTGTTGCATGTATTTCTTTGAAGTTTTAATAACATCAGCATCTCACATTATCAAGCACACAAATGCAAGGATTGCCACAGCAACTTTTTGCGAAACAAGCCACCAGCAAGGGTCATGGGGTATAGCGGCTTTCATAAATTTGTAACTATTTCGTAGCCTATTACCAGATAGTCCCCCCTGTAATAAAGGTACAGGAAATACTTCTAGAAGGCAAGCATTGTTTTTCTTTAGCTCTACCATGTCTCTCTCTTTAAAGTGACAGGCGGAGATTTTTTTTGAGGATACAAATTTCTCAAAAGTTGCACTAGACCACCTAACCTAGAACGTTTCGAAGGTTTATTGCAGGACAAACAAGCAACGGACAGAAAACCGCACACCTTAGTTTTGAACTTAGCCTGACTATCGTAAAGTGTCCCCCATAGAACACCGTGCTTTGAGTTTCTGTCGTGCATGCAGAAAGTACTAAATCATCACTTAATTACATAAAAGACAGACGGGGCGTCTTCGGCCTTATTCCACTCAGTATGGTCTAATACAGTGGACATCATCCACATATGCAAAAACCCCGGTTCGAAAAAATTGGGGGCCTTCTTCTTCTTTCTGTAAATCTTCTCATGTCTCTTTAAGCTTGGTGCACCCCTTTCAGCCAAACACTCAACTTGGTCACATTTCTGATTCCATCTCAATTCAGTCCGACCAGCTACATCAGCCTGATTTTAAACAGAGAAATTTGGTCTGACGTCAGCTGCAAGATGCATTATTTATTGGGAATGGACGCCAGAATGCACATTTTGTTACCGGGCTCGATTTAACACTGGCCCGTGGCCAGTGAAATTCCTGTCGGGCCAGTAAGAATTCAACGTACTGGCCCGGGCCGTTTGAAATTTCAGAAAATGTAGGTTGATAGTCTTGTAATTAAAGTCCACAGTTTTAACCATCCCTGTGAATTTCCCCTCAAATGCTTATGTCAGAATTTTAATTGAATAGGTTTCATGCATTTTCGCTTTTTTCAAAGATCATCAGTCACTATTCAGTGCTTATTCCCGCTGGCACAACTTCTCTAACCAGACGGGTGTGTAAGAGTCCGTCTGTCCAATCAATAAGCGTTTTTATGTTGCATATGAGCAGGGGCCAGTAGGTCCAGCTTGGGCCAAGCAATGAGTGCTGTTTCGAAAGGTGATCTCACATTACGACATAATTTCATACACGCAGTCCATATCACGGCACCTGCTTCACAGCATTTTAACTGCAGATTTCAGACAGAATGAAGATTTCTTAATCAATTGCAGTGGACCAAAGAGACAGAATTAGAAAAGTTCAATTAAAAGATCAAAAGAGGCGAGTATGAAAAAAAAAACGGACCCGAGATTATCTCCATCTATCTCCCAAAGGGACAACAGAAGACTGTCAAAATTAGTTGTTTAAATGAGGAGTAACTTAGTCCACATTTTATTTATCCATTATAATTTTGTACGTGTACAACCACAAAATAGTGATTTCAAAAAAAATGAAGTTTAAAGTAAAAGCAAAAGTTAGAAAATAGACAAGAATACTTAAGCCGTTCACGATCTGAATGGCGTACGGTTTTCGAGCCTCTTTTGCAGTTCTTTAGACTCCTCTCGTTGCACCAAACCACAGTTTTAGCGCCATGGGAAGGAAAATCAGTTCATTCATCTCCAAAACCTCTAATTTGACTAAAATGCAATTCCCACGTTTATTATGAAAAAAAAAAAAAAAACAAACCAAATAAACAAAATAATAAAAAAAGTCCAAAATTTTATTTTAAAAAAAAAATTCAGTTCTCAAGCCCCACGTGTTGGCGCTTGGTGCCGCACACCCAAAACCTAAGTGAGTGCTTCTCAGAATGCGGGCTCAAATATAGAGGCCTATTGTATTTTTGACATTTAGGCCAATTATCAAAGATTAACGTAAGCAAGAAATTCATGAAGCTTAGCATGGAAAATGGTTGGGTCAGTGAGTTCACGTCAGGGCCAGTAGTTTCTAGTTCACTGGCCCGATGGGCCGTACAGAAAAAAAAAAAATAAATCCAACCCTGTTTGTTACCTATATTTTCAGTATGTCCCTGTGTTGGGGTTCTGACTGAGTACCCCATCCGGGAAACATACATTGTATTGAAGGTCTTGGTTGCCAGTTATATATAGTCTGTGTGTGTATGTGTGAGCGGTGTGCATAAGGCATGCTATGTGCATGCATGTGGCATGTGCATGTGGTGCTGAGTGTGAGGGGGTGTGCAAGAGGGTGTGGGCATGTGTCTTGTTATGTGGCATAATTCTATTATTACCCTTTGCACCTCCTCTTGTAAGTGCTTTCAAGATGAGTAGATGTGAATGGTTCTAATGAAAAAGTTATGTCAATTAAACACCATCTAGGCCAAAATGTTGCAATTCCAAGGCTTGATCTAGCCTCCTTTTTTTAACCAGAGTCATAGATTCTAGAAAAAATGTAATGTTAATGAGTACAAATCAAATGAATGGTGAAATTAGGAGTTGATTTAATTAGAATGAAACCAATTAAAAGGCCACGGGTGAATGAAAGGAACGCCGACAATTCTGGAGTCCATTGGATGGTTCGAGGGTTGGGATTTATTCCGTTTTCAAATGAAGTGGTACTCGGAGTCTTGAAGCGCTTTCATGCACCCCGGGTTCCTTTGCCTTAATGCGTTAATTAGAAGAAACTTTACAGCACCATGTCATTTTGGTGGGTCACAGTCATTTGACTGCATATTTACATTGTTTTGTTCAATTTTTCTAAGTACTTGAAGGACATTGTTGAAAGTGGTATTAATCTTTTAAAAGATAAGTCAGGAGCAAACAATTTATTTCAAATATGATTCGTTTGTAATGGACTATACAGGGTGTGTCAAAAAATGTTACATTTGGAACAATTTTTATTCTCACATTTTTAAACTTTCTCTGGAGTATGAGAGCAAGGAATAGTGCATAGCATGTTTAGACACATAAACAGTACTTACAAACACAGAACCACCACACCAAGCAGATAACCCCTTGAAGGAAAAATTAGAGGGCAAACCTGCCTGGGCCAGGATTCGACTGGGGACTTCTGGCCACATTACCAGTGCACTAACCACGAGCTGCCTGATAAACAGGCTGCAACTGAGTACTTATTGGCGAGCGGGTCCCGGGCATACATACACAACAAACACACCAGTGCACAAGATCATATAGATGCTTACTAGCAAGCCTAATATAATCAGATAATTTTTATCTGGTTAGATCCAAAAACATTATGTTTAAAAATTATCTAAAAATGCTATTTTTTCTGAAACACCTGTTTATGCCTGGAACTAAAACCCTCTGGGGACACTGCATTTCTTACAATATTTCTCTGATTGGCTCATACATGACAAAACATGTTTAAATCTTTTTAACAAATAAAAAAAGACCTCCTTATATACATTGTATGGACTTGAAGTTTTATGAGTTTGAAGTTGCTTTAAGTTTCAGTTAAAGTTGCTATTAGAGTGATCAAGGATTGTTTAGAGTCAATTTTAGCGTGAGTTAAAAGTTAGAGCAGCTTTTGATTAGAGATGTTGTGTTGTGTTCTACAGTGTGGTACCACATAGCACCACACTAGTTCCGACCAATTTGTTGACCTTCACAAAATCGCAAAAACTAGGGAGGTCCAAAACAAAGGTCCTGCACAGCAGGAGGTAAAGCTTCGGAAAATGATCAACTGCCTAACACCTTGTCCATCAAGAAATAAACGATAAGGCAGATATTTTTTCTAAGCCACACTCAATACCCGTGATCCGAACACCTAATTAGCCATAAACCCACCCAACTCAAACTTAATTTTGAACTTTAACTCGAAATTGAAAAGGCAACATTACCACTACTCAAACCCTAAAAAGCAGCAAGCAGCACTCTAAAGCAACTCTAACACAACTCAAACTCTACAGCTCAAACTCATTTAAAATAGTGTTACCCATCTGTATGTACCTTTAGTCACCTCTCTTTGATTGGCTGATTACATCATAATAACTCTTTAGTGACCAATCACAACTGGCAATTACTGCTGATGTGGTTAATGTTATGAGCTGACAAGACCAGAAATATCAATGGTATGTAAATTTAATTGTTTTCCTTTTGAACTACTTCTGCGAGATTCATCTTCAATTGATTTAAAACAGAGAAACTTGTCATAACTAAGCATACTTCCAAAATGCTGTGAATTCTAAACAGTGCAATGGATTAGTTGTTGTTAGTGTTCCAATAATTTATAACAGCACCAGTATCCCAGGGGTGCCACTCTGACAATGAGCATGAAAGTCTCAGGCACGTACATTTGCAGGGAAGTGATTATGCTGCAACACAGATTTGTGAAAGTATTATTTTGACAAAAACAGAATGAAACATCAAGAGAAGAGGGACACAGTTTTAACACCTAATTTTGTTTTATGCATTTTCCTGACTATACCATAGGCGTAAATCCAGGGGGGGGGAGGGGGGGGATGTCTCCCCCCACTAATTTGATGAGTGGGATGCGTGTCAAATACGATCATCCCCCAAGTGTTGATGCCCGTTATGTGTTTTTGACAAAAATAAACCTCAATTTTAACATAATAGTTTAAAAATGGTTAAATTTCGCGCGCTTCGCGCGCAATTTATTCGAAGTACAATTAATTAACAATTTTAGCTTCTAATGGCAAAATTTTCAGCGCGCTTCGCGCGGGACATGTGATAGTAATGAATCTATTCAGCAACCCTTTTTATTCTAATTTTCAAACCCCCATTTCCCCCCCCAATGTCAACAAGAAATTTACGCCACGGTATAGCCTGTGCAATTTATGTGAAATTCTTTTTTTAAATCTTTAACAAATTTTCTTTAAAAGGAGGACAGGAGAGAGTGCTCCCATCCCTCTCCCTCGTCGCTATGGAAATGAACAAGTTAGAGGGTGCTTATAAACATTTAATCCTGACCTTTGTAGGGTCTGTATGGTAATAGATCCCCTCATGCCTTTTTTTACTGGGGTGGTACTAAAATATGTCACAACTGCTTAAAATGTTCAAAAATAAATAGACAATTTGATATGGTCAAACACCGGGACTTGTAGATTACAATCCATCTCACACCACAATTTCTAAACAATAATTTACATGATTTGTTAGTTGTATCCTGGTCTAAGAAATGCGCGTAGCCCCTGACTTGTGTGCCTTATCGTACACTGCAAACTCCATTGCCCAGAAAAACAGTTTTATGCAAACATTGGGCTGTGAAACCCTGATACAAACACTTGCTCGTAAAAACACCACCAGAACACACTAGATAACGAAACAATTTTTTTTGAATAGATTCTTTGCGGTTGTTGGAATCCTACACTCAAACCAAATGTGCTCAGATCACAAAACACCTTTAAGCCCAAAAAATCAGAAACATCATTTGAAACATAAAAGCTTCTTTGCCCCCAAATTGTTTTTAAATTATCCAGAGAATTGTTTTAGTTGATCATGAGTTTCAAGGTGCATGGCTGATGACCTAATTAGTAGTTGGGCTATTTCTACTGCAATCTACCCATTCATGTCTATTATTGCAAAAGAATGGGAATTTGAAAAAAGGATAATGGACAAAATAGGAATTGGACCGGATGGGATGTTTTTTTTTTTTTTTTTTTTTTTTTTTCGAAAGTGTGGATCGAACAAGGACTAAGTGCAAAGTTACCATTTTTTTACATGATGAATGCAAGTATTAGGTAGTGAAAATAGGGGAAGTTGGATCAGTCCAGAAGATAGGTTAAGTGCAATTAGTATATGTACTTGCATGCAATGAGGTAATATTTCCAACACGTTCATGTCATAAAGAAAATTAATTATTTGATTTGATAAACCTCTCGGGATTGCTATTTAAAAAGTGAAATTTGATCTAGCATATCAAGTTTATTTCAGTACATAAAACACAATACATACTTCCGTGACTATTCTTTCGATGTTGGTGATGGAGACATGGAGTGTACGTGAGTGAACCCCGGGGGAAAAACAAGAGCATTGGGTGCAGGTAACTACTGGCTGAGACGGCGGAATGTGAGTCTCCTCAAGTATGGGCCAAAGGGATGGAATTCGTTGGCTGAGATACACACAAAGGACCCGGTTTTTTCTTAAATGTTGATGAACTGAGAATTTTGTATACAAAACACTTACTTGGACCAGAATCGACCAGGGGATTCCTGTGCCCTCAAAGTGAGCACAGTTGCCGACCTCACCACACCCTGGAATAGGGGGTGTAATTTGTAATAATACGAATACAATAGCTCTATACAACCAAATTTTATTTTAGAGTTCCCAATTTATAATTAGCTTTCCAGGTGAAAACTTGGATAAGCTTTAAATTGATTGCCATCACAACACAAATTTAAAAACGTTGAAAAATTGTGCGGAAAAACCATAGGTTAGGATATTGTAAAAGTTTGACGAATATATTATTTGATGTCATTTGGTAAGAAGAGTGTCTTTTAGTTAAGTTTGCACCAAAAGAAGTTAAAATAGAATGTTCAGTTATTGGTTCGCGATCCTATATTCAAAGAAAATATAAACTGTGGGCCCCCAGTCTATCTTACAACTTGACCTTCCATAACTGTCACTTTGGACCTAACCTTTGACCTCATCAACAAATGGAGGGATCCCGTATTGCGCTATGACAAGTTAGAAATCATCTATTCAGTGGAGGTCAATTTTACATTTTTAGCCTATTTTTCAAACTTGACCTCAACAGACCTTCCCTTGGTACGTGACCTTTGACCTCAGTTCAACATATGAAGGATCCTATGTGGCACCTATGACACAGTTGGTTCAAATGAACTTTACCTTTTCAATTGAGGTCAATTTTTTATAAAAAAAAACTAATTTTTAGGACACTACACAAAGGCATACACAACATACATACACACAAAGGTAACTTCTATTGTGCATTAAGCCTATGGATAGTTGACATAAAATGGCTTTCTTAATTAAGTTATTAGATTGAAACTCATTTGAAAAATGTTGGACATCCAAACCATCCGATTTTGTACAAAAAAAACTAATGATTATTAGTTGCTATGCTAATTTGAGGTCAAGATGATATAGGCCAACTACTTTTAAATGGAAAAAAGGATAACATTGCAGCATTAGATTATGACAATGACTTCTAAGTTTTTTTTTTCCTGTTTTTATTGGAAAACAATAAACAACAGCATTGAAAAAATTACATCAATACACATAAACAAAAAAGGAAAAAAAAAAAAAAATACAAAAAAAGCAGCAAAGCAATATTACACAAGGTCAGTCAATTCATGTACACGTACCGTTTCTCATAAAAAATTAATTACAGTAAAAAGTCACTTT